>JARJLF010001018.1:0-108396 GCA_029378395.1 Mycena leptocephala
CGGGATCTTCGCCGTTAACGCGGCTACGAACATAGCCGGGTCTGTTCAAAGAAAAAGAATTGAACAGAGATAACCTAGTGAGGTTTTAAAAAATACGTACGACAGTTGTCGTTCATTTCAAAATGAGTCGAACCTTGAGGGAAGACCGTCATGGAGCCAGGTGGAGTCATTCATCACAAAACGAGCGCCATTCTCAGAGAGCATTCCCGTGCGCAGCGTAGCGTTCACACTGAAGTTGATTTCGGTAGCCCGGGGATGCTGTTCACCGGCTTAGTCTCAGGAATAGTTCCGTCCATGAAATACATACTGTGTGGGGAGTATTTATTCCGCAGGGGCCCAAGAAGCCGACCGCTTCAAGTCATTGAGTGTTTAGCTCTGGCAGAAAAAAAATAAAACATACTCATGGCAACTCCGTTCCCAACGACGGCAGGAAAGTTACCAGAGGTCGCAGCGACGGTGCGCCCTGCTGCGCCAGTGGTAACGCCGCCCGGGGGGTTCAGGAAGTCGAAAATAAACTAAGGGAAGGCGCATCAATATTTGTATTGCGAAATTTAGGATCTCGGGTACTTGATTGTCGGACAAGTCGTTAATGCGGTCAACGGCGGTGGGGTCCAGGCGCAGTTTCGCGACCAAGTCAGACGTCGGGGAACAGAGCACGGAGCTCAGGACGCTGCTGAGGACGATGGCGGCGGAGAGAGAGAACATGAAGACTGGGAGTAGGAAGTACCTGAGAAGCTGGGGAAGAGGGAGCGGTAAATCGAAGGGTAGTTGAATGCATTCAACTCCAGGTGGTGGGTGGCCTTTATACCTTTTTTTCAACGAGAGCTGTGCTTTCCTGGGCTTCAGTTAGCAGGCCGAGACCCGGTGCTCATCTGTCCTCATACGCCCTTCGTACGGCGTTGAGGTTTTTTTCAACGAGAGCTGTGCTTTCCTGAACTTCAGTTAGCAGGCCGAGACCTGGTGCTCATCTATCCTCATACACCCTTCGTACGGCGTTGAGGCCTATTCATCGGTGAGAGCATGTCGGGCGAGCCGCCCTGTGTGCGGAATGAGATAACGAGGCAGATCGGAACGGGAGGAGTGCGGACACATGCTGGATCGAAACAGGTACAGAGTAGCCAGAGGCCGGATCTAACTGCTAATTAAATTGCACATTGCTTGGTAATTTCGCTCTTGAATATATTCTCGAGGAGAGCGCACGGAAATTCTAGGTGGGGCGAAAGTTAAACAAGTCGCATCGAGACTTGGTATAGATCGAAGGCGAATGTAGTGGCTATCCAGGATAAAGCCTCCATCCCCAAACAGTGGAACCTCACCCGAAGAATGGTGTCAGATTTACCTCGTCCGAAGAATGGTATTACACAGGTTGAGACCAAGCAAGACCAATTAGTTGGTGTCCGACTCCAGACCCATCCGATGACAAGGAGGAAGATGAGCTACTAACCCCATGGAGACTACGAAGCCGACAATTCTATCGCGTTGCCTAAAAGGTCAACGACAGCGGAGTAATAATTGCAACCTCACCGTTAAGCAATGAAGAGACATAACAGTGCCGCAGATCCAACGCGTCCCCGACCAGCGTAATTAAGGGGCACAGCGGCTTTTCTCTTCACTACGATAGGTCCCTAGTCGCCTTTCAACGGACCGAGATGGCAACGTTAACGGATCAGGGTACAAATCAAGTGCCTGGACGTCGTTCAAAGCTTCTTAACCTCGAATTAGTTCTCAAGAGGACAGAAATACAGGGACGGTACGAGGGATGGTGCAACGCAAAATACCTGTGCGGTTTTCGTTCGTGTTTCATTATCGAGCGCCGGGGCGCCCGGGACCGCCCACAAATACGACTCAGCGCTTTGTTTGATAAGATTCTACACCTCCGCCGAAACTTGTTCAAGTTGAACAGCTTAACTTCAAATAGACATACAAGAATCGTAGCCAGTATCATAGTTTCGGCGGTTTGGGCGTCATATGGAGTTCTGCAACCCAGGAAAGCTTTGCATCTGGGCGATTCTCTCGGCGGGGGACTGAAATGGTCAGGTTGAACCGAGAGCAGACAAGGGGATGGCCGCACTCACCCCAGGCCTCAGAGTCATCAACCGAGGCAGGGCACACGCTTATCCAGTCCGTCTTCGTTGGGGAGGTGAGGAACAACGACGTTCCGCACTCAGAGCAAAACGAGCGAGTGAGGGTGTTTCCGCTGGTCGTGTCGCTGTCCTGATATCTGCGGAGTATGTCCTGGCCCTCAGTCACGGTGATGTTCTAGAATATAACATCAACGATATTACAACGCGCAAGACACATGATTCAAGTACCCACATTAGAACCGAAGAATGCGTTGGTCATAAATGCGGAACCGGCGAATTTCTTGCAGTTGCTGCAGTGACACACAGCATACGAGAATGGTTCGCCCACTACAGTGAAGCGTATTTTCCGGCACAAACAGGATCCAAGTCGCTGTACGCTGGCGGCCATGATGATGAGTGATGAGAGAGCCACAGTTTGTAATATGTATGGTCTTGATGCGCAACAGCTTCAAAGTTCACCCTGCCGAAACGAACCGAAAATCGAGAGACGACAACTTGAAGGACAAGGCCAATGAATCCACTCCACGAGTATCGAATATGTGGAGGAACTTAATTTCCAGTACTTCCCAAAAAGATGAGAAAAAGCGGAACATTGAGAGAGCAAACTCGATCACTGTCTGCTCTTTGGAGTCAGCCGCTTTGAAGGCTCTTTCTTTCTTTCCTTTCGTCTCACTCGCATCGGTGCATAGTCAACTGTTTGCTCTTCATCCATCTGCTGGCCAGATATGTTCTTCACTCGCAACTCACCGCCGACGGATCCCTACACTCCCCTCCCAAAAGCACCCCGCGGACGAGACGCAACTCGCCTACGTTCTGCTTCCGTATCTTTTGTTCCAGAGCATCCAGCGCCGACGTCCAAGGCATCAAAGCGAAATACATACCATGCATTGCAATCATCTGAGCCCGCCAACTGGAATAGGGTCGTGTCACTTCCATCCGCGGATGAAACGTACGCAAGAGGTCGCGCTTTGCCCACACGTCCCGGAACTCCCTACAACCGGGTCCCGATTTCACTGGGCGACAAGTTTCCCCTCGGCCATCCACGTCGATTGAAGAACTGGGATCCTAGGACTCTTCTGCGCACACTCAATACGTTGCTCAACCCCCAAACTCAGCGTATTCCGGATTACCTCGATGTCGACCATCTCATGGCACTGCATGAACGCGATCTAATGGAACGAGAGCAGAGGGAAGCGATAAAGCTCAAGGCACGAACTGATCGCGCACACGACGACGTTGTATGCAGTGGACTGAGTCGGTCATTTCTTTTGGTCTTCGCGCCCCGTTCTGACGCATTCGTCTAGCCGTCTTCGGGTCTTCACTTCGCGAAGCGACCATGTATGCGTCCAACGTCACTGTATTAGGCGGCCATGAACACGACTTGCCTATCGTAGTCTTCCGATGTGTCCAAGAGTTGTGTCGGCACGGTTCGTCATCCCCTTTTTTTCACTCCCTTGGGACTGAACATCGCTTGTGTAGCCTATCAACCCCCAAGACAGCCAAAACCGGACCGTGACCGCCTTCTCTCTCTTATCAGCGCATTCGACTCAGAATCCGAGTTTGGAGCGACGACGCCGCTAAACTGTCCCTATGAGCTCCGAGAGGTCTATGCCCTTCTGACAACATATCTCTTTGCGCTGCCCGAGCCTATCCTGAGCTCAGAGATGTTCGAGGCTATGTGGGCGTGGTGTGTTCTTCCCTCCCTCCGCAGCACCGACTTCTTGGAGGACGATAATCGAGTTAGACGTCATGCACCCACCGACGCAGGAATCCACATTGCTCAGCTTCTCCTTCGCTTGCTCCCGCTGCCCAATTTCTCGCTCATTGTATACATGATGGGTTTCTTCCAACGGCTCCCGCATATGGTCAGCGAAGATGTGGGAAGGGCGGTGTTTGCGGGTAGATGTGCTGATTCGTCCAACACGTCCGATGGGCGGGCAGAAAGGGCGGAAACCATGCTGCGGTGGTTGCTAGACCGCTGGGATGCCATTTTCCAAGAACTTTTCCCGCCCCATGAGCTCCAACAGATGGAGACTACCGCCGCCCCCGAGATCTCCTCGTCACCTCCAGCCGTTTCGAAAACACGCCCAGATCCCGAGTTTACGCCACGAGTCCGGCAAATGAGTGGTGGCGAGTCTCCGTGCGGTAAGCTCGTCCCAAACTTAAAGCGTACGATATTGATCTTGATCTCGTTTTATAGCCCCGCTCATGCGGCTACCCTCAGATGGCCTGTTTGAGAAGGCTATCGGCACCGAGTCCGATGCGTCCAGCATTTCCTCGTGCTGTGCCCGTAAGTACCCTTGCATCTGACTTACGGGCCTCGCTGACGTCTATCGATCATAGTTGGGGAGAGGCTACTCGACGTCACAATGGAGATCGCGGAAGATGCTCAGCTTGACAAGAAACGTTGGGATCGACACGCGGTGTACAGTGGGCCTCGCGAGGGTGTTTCCGACAACGTCTCTGCCAGTGACGACTCGGGTTACCAATCTGCAGAGGAAGACCACGACGCGCCGCCCTCCCCGCAACCCCCGGAAGAGCGAGATTTGTCCCACATCCAAGCACTCCGGCGCATAAGTCTTCTGGAGCGGGAGCTCGAGCGGAGTGATGTCGCCGTCGCCGAGGCCATCTCGGAGACCTTCAAAGCGCGGGAGCAAGTCAAGGACCTCGAGGCCAAGCTGCGTGTATACGAAAGGGGCACCGGAACGCACCCACCCGTGCTGGAGCTGAAGCTGGATAAGCGGGCGACGGACGATTGGCATGCCGTTCTCCAAGCCGATACGGAAGCTCTGAAAATGCAGTTGGCAGAGGCTCAGAATGAGCGCGATGCGGCGTTACAAGTTGTGGAGGAGATCAAGAGACTCATGACGTCCCGTAGGTGCTCTGTTTAGTTGCGAAGGCTGCTCGAGCTCCATTAAAATTTTAATTTTACTCTACATATATGTAAACCTTCCCTTATATCAACGTTTTCTGGCGTCTATTATCTTGAACGGTGCAGTTTGTCCCTTTCCATTTGTTCGCTGCCGTCCTTTCCAAGTCCTTTCCGCGTACAACGCTGCAGAGGAATCGGTGGTGACTAGTAGAAGCAGAGTGCACGCAGGATCTAATCTAATCTGCACAGGCATGTCCTCGGCAATCTCCACGGGCCTTGTCTTGACTTGGTCTTGACACTAACTCCTGCATCCGGTTCGTCCCAATGCATTTGAATGTGGACACTGGACAAATACCCCTGTCTGAGTCACTTGTCTCTGTCTTTCGTGGTGCGACTTGCTCTCCAAAATGGATGGAACAATAATTTCTTCAGCCTTTCGCGCCCAATGCGAGGACGTTGTTGGGTCCTTCAACTTACCTTTCCGCTTCTCCTCGAGAGTCACGAGTGTGTATATTCTGGTTTAAACGTCCGGAAATTTATTGACCTCTAAACAAGTCGACCACTTCAATGACCGTCTCTTGAAACTCGTTGTAAATTCAGCACCATTCAAACGCGGTATCCCCTTGAATGTAGAAAGTCAAGGCAAGTTCATTGTCCTCCTAAAAATCGTCATCTTTCCTAAAGATTCCCCAAAGATTCCCCGAAGGGCGGGTTCAAATTCACTTGCGAGGATTACTTGCTTAACACGGAGTTGCATTCGGCTCGTCTTGCGGACAAAGAATGCTCCGTAAAACAAGTTCTGGACGACCTTTCCGCCTTTCTCGATGCATCCAATCCGTCCGTCATCCCAATGGCGGACCAAAAAACTCACATTGTCAGTGTCCTCGGCCCGTCCGACTTGACCAAGGATGAGAACGAATTAAGGCTCCAACCTTTTGTTTTTCGTGTATGGATCCGGGCACAACAAAAGGAAATGGTTACAAAACATTTTAAAACTGTTTAAAACGTTTTATACACGGTTATCTGTAAGTACCTTAAGAACCAGCAGGTAGGTGGAGTCTTGACTTACAAAAGGCTCACAATGTTGTGTCCTGCGGCTTTTACTACTGACTCGACCAGTTTTGACTGAAAAACAGCTCATCAAGGAGCGGCGCGGCGCAGCAGTTGCGCCATCAACCACAATGACAATCACCATATTGGGAACACATCCCGCTAGTTCGGCGCCGCATGGTCAGTATCAATTTTTATGTGATAGGAAGATGCTGAAGGCATGTAGGCATCTATTTCACACAAGTATTCAATCCCATTTCCAATGAGAAATAGCCTGTAAGTCATTTGCTATCCCCAAACCGTTTAAACCTTGTACAAACGGTTTTAAAACCGTTTGACCCCTCCGGCACAATAAAAGGAAACGAAAACGGTTTAAACCGTGTACAAACATTTTTACACGGAAAAGGTTGGAGCCTTAGAACGAATTGATCGCTGCTGATTTTGCCCTCTTGTATCACGCTTTGGGAGGTGTCGCGGCATCCGAGACTTGGCTCACTTCTCAGGCTCTTCATCGTCATACAGAAATTCAAGGGAAAAAACTTCACGGAACAGCTCAGGAGCCACAGGGCGTGGTCCTCGATGAGCACACCCCGAGATTTTATACCCTCGTCCCCAACACCTTCGCGGCTTTTGACAAGTCGTTGCGAGATACGGTGCGTAAGGCGAAAAGTGATGAGCGTATTCTCGTCATCATATGTGCCCACGGAGAAACGGCGAGCGGCTCGACTCAGCTTGGAAACCAACTATTTTCCAGAACAAGGATGCAGGGCATTCTTTGCCAAGCCACTGCTCCGACAACCATACTCACCACTGCATGCTACTCGGGCTTATGGGCAATCCCATACCCAAGCCATTCCCCCTCCCCCTCCGAACCGGTGTCGACATTCGCTGCGACGACGACTCGTAATCCGTCCTACACCCCTCCAGCCTCCACCAGCGATCGCCTCGGGGGTGGCCGCTTTGCTGAGTCTCTAGGCTTGGCCCTTAAAGACTATGCGCAACCCGCTACTGGCGATTATCCGAGGTCGTTACCGGAAGTCTGCGCGCGAGGAATGGCCGAAAAAGTGATCACATTTCTACCTTCCATTCAGCAACTGCAGCTCAGGCAACGTCAGAAAAATTTAGCGACTTTGCCCGCACGGTCACATCCAGGCTTCGAGCCAAGGACCACACGCCCAAATTGCTGCACCTCGCTCCCTCCGACCCAGACTCCTCTGAATCCGTAGCGACGATTCTAGGTCTTCGTGATGAGGTGGCACTGTTCTATCGTTTGTCAGCGTTGAGAGAGCTCCCTCTTCGTGCCAACTATTTCACCGTTCCACTCGGCGTCGAGCAGGTGGACGGAAGAGTTCTCGCTGGGGGTCTCCGCAATGCAGTGCTGGAAAGAGCCCAACTTTACTGGCACACATACCACCAACCGCTCCAGTACGAGCAAGGTTTTGCGCCCTATAATATCCGCATTGGACTGGGTTCCATAAAGCTGAAAAATGGTCGGCTCGACGAGGAAGGGATGAAACGTTTACTCGACAATTTGAACGTCAGAATCGAGCTCGATGAAGGAGCGAACTCTCTGGCTGCGCACATTGTCTCCTTCAAAGATGTCGACGGCCGCTTGGGACGCCCCTCCATATTGAACTGGCCAGAGACTTATGATGCGACAACAATGATGGAGCTGGGGCAATACTTTGTTGAGCTCCAATCAAAGCTCAGTCCTGGATGGGAAGACATCCTGGGATCGCCGTCTGGTCCCATGTACCAACGCCCAGGGTGCTTCGTGGCATCCGTCGCCTACGAACATGGATACAAGACCGTCAGGGACGTTGAGCCGATCGTCTCGCTGTTCTTCCAGCCTCATCGACCATCTCTGCGTATTTCGACCAGTCTACCGAACTTGGGCCCCGCCCTTAATGACTGTATAGATTCCTTGGCTCGTAGCCTCTCTTTAACGACCATAAGTTCGTTAGTAGGTTAGCACGCATCGTAAAATATAGGTCGGCGAAAAGGGACATAGCTTCCCGGTAAATAGCATCGAGAAAATCTCTACGGCCATCCAATCTACACACCCCCACGTATTAATATATCGCCATGTTTACCTACTTTTTGCGTCTACCAACTTGAAGTGCTCAAGCTTCGCTCAAGCCTTTGGAATAAGTACACATTTGTAAATGTGCTTTCTGGACATATTACCGGATTTTTTTTCAGTATGAGTAATTATATAAAACACAAACCGTCGATATGCTGGGTTTTGACTGGGGTGCAACGCAAAGCTTGGAATCTCATCAAAGTTCCACAAATCCAAAAGAGGAAATGCCGGTAGCAGCGACAGTGTGAGAAACGGCACTGCCACTCGGGTATCTCTGATCCGTTCGCACGTGTAAGTATATTAAAATCCTCGAATCGGAAAATATTATTAAATAATGAGGTCACGGAAGGCCCCTGGTCACTACCTTGTAGCCTGTTCGGATTTTGGCGCCCGAAAACGGCTGATTTACTCTATAAATTTCCAGTTCAGCCGCCTGATTTACTCTACTTCGGGTTGACATTTGGAGCCAAAATTCCCATTTTCCGCTGTGGGGGACCAAAAATTTTGCTTCTCACCCTCTACTCGCATTTCACAACAACCCTCAAGTCTTTCAGCTCGATTTTAGGTCTACAGAATCAATCTCACCTTGGCCTTATGATGCTAAAAAAAATCCGCGAGATTTACTCTATTCCAGTCGAACTTAGTCTGTAGTTTACCGCGCCACTGATGTATGGAGGGTAGGGTTGTTACATAATCTGCGGAGTTTGAATTTGTTCCCACGGCCCTTCTACGCTTGTAGCGACTCCCCTCGCTAGATTCAAGAGGCCAAGTGCGTTAGAATAGCATTATAAAGTGAAAGGAGCCCTTGCAACATATATTCTTTGACCATTTCCATGCAAATCGCTTCCCCGCCTCTTCGGGTAGCGGCCCGATGCCGACCCATCAAATTTCGGCATTGTCGCTCTCCTACTCTGACATTGAACTTTGACTGGAGAAGTTATTGATTTTGGATTACTACACATCGATACCCACGAATCTAATCGAAATCCGCGTTGCACAAGGCATTTTGAGAACCGAAAATTTTGAGATTACATAACAAGGTCGGGTACCGATCAAAGATCAAAGGGAATCGACAGACTACAACAAAGCACAGGTACGAGCACTTTTTTGTTGTGGCGTCTGTTTATAAGAGACTAAGTCGAACTTTGCTCTATTCCAGCCTATTTTACTCTATAAAATGGCCGGAGATAGGGCCATTTTGAGGCGTTGACTTACTCTATTGCAGACCGTCCGGTAAGGTAGTGACCGGGGGCCTGTCATGGAGAACATTGTGTGGCTGTCGCCAGAATTGGAAACAGTTTTTGGGACGTCGAATCCTTGTCGAATCCAGGAAATTCCGGGATGGTGATTGATTTCAGTCTGCCCAGATCTTCTAGGTCTCATCAGGTCCGAGCCTCATCATTCTTCAATACTTATCCTGTTTTGTGAGAGGTTCTGCGAACATGGCTGAGAATCGGATTTACTGAGCGCTCACTTGTCAATCAATTTCCACACTGGAATTCGGAGTCGCTTCCAGAGGGCAAAGTCACCCGGGTCGGCATTCATTGCTGTCTGGTCGGAACCCTGAACATGTTTTCGTCTGGCTGGGAAGTATTCCTCGGGCTAACGGCTGAAGTTGTGAAGAAGCGTGTGGCTAGTGGTCAGTAGAGCCTTACCTTCATGTAAATGTACGAATCACTGCGTTCAAGGCCTTCCTAGACTTAACCTCAGGCTAGGTCCCTAGGCACAGCTATACACATCAGCCTTTCGGCATTTTACTTGTCACTTGATTGGTCTTGAATGCACTTTTCCTCTTGAATCCAAAAAATCTGAAAAACTTTAGCTCGTCAAAATGGATAAAATTGAGCCTGCACCCTGTAGGAAAAAGTTTTTTTTTCACTTGTGGAAAATCGGACCTGGCTTGATCACTTGTCACTTGCGGTCTTTTTAGGCCGAAACAAGTCAGATCAAGTGAAATCAAGTGCGATCAAGTTTTTGGCACAAAGTCTGATGCAGACTACCTCTGTGTAGGGGCCTACAGACTCTCTGTATACCTCTGCATAGCTCTGTGTATGTCTGTCCATGTGTATGTAGGCCGGTCAAGGTGTGCATAGGTGGTTCTAGGTCTGACTAGCCTCCTAGTCAGACATAATTCTAGTTGCCCATACCGAGGTTGAAGTTCACCACGGGAACATAGCAGAGCTGAGTAGAGCTGAGTTTGAGCTGAGTATAGGTACCTAAACTCATCTACACAGAGTCTGCCTAGGGACCTATACACACCTAGTTGGGGACTACATGCACCTTGCCAGAATTATGGCTAGGTCTGTAGTCTGCCTAGACAGACCCGTCTAACGTCCTACACTTAGCTATGCAGACCTACACGCACCTTGACAGACTGAGTCTAGGAGGGCCTTGAACGCAGTGAATGTGCACTGATGGATTCGTTCAGCAAATACGTGCACGGAGCATGACAGTTCCACCTATGCTTACGAGGAACCACCGGTGAAATATTCAATGAATCCTACAGTGACAAACCGCATGCGCAAGGAAAATCCCACTAACCAACAATTGATTATACCCTGCGACATTATCTATCTCATTCTCCGCGCAATAGCTTGTTTATCACAGATCCTAATACGGGCAATCTAACATCACTTTTATAACGCCATCTCGAGTCCTACATTCAAGCTAATTTGAATACGGCTCGAGTTTCGGGTCAGTATATTATGAGGGAAGGGCAACTTCAGCCAACCAAGAAAATTAATGGCGCTGGTACTACGATACGAATTCGAAGTTGTGTTTGTATTGATTAGTTCCCCTCCTCTCATGGTCAAAACACGGGTAGTAATATGTGGTGCCAAGTTGTCTAACAGAACAAGTGTCGCGGACCTGATCGTTTCATAGACGAATGAATCCAAAAGAAATTCTGATCAGAGAAGCACATCGGACGCTTGGTTTGTCTACATGCTTACATGCGAGTTGCGAATTTAGAATCTCCAAAACTTTCTGAAATATAATTCACTCTTTATTCAAGTAGAAGACTCCGTTTATGAGCAAGTGGATGAGAAGCTTTTTGATCGGCCCACAGGATTTGCCGACAGGTTCTCACGGTTCAAATACTATGACCCGCTCAGGATTCGATGCAATCTTCTTCATAGCCAGTGTCCTGAGCTTCAAAGTATTTGAATTCTTTAGTGAGCTGGGGATGAGACGAACATACACACTCAAGGGGATGGCACTTGTGAAAATAATGCCAAGCGAAACCGCAGGTTCGGCTTAAAACCGACCCGGCGAGTGCAGCTTCCATATCAGTATTCCGGCCACAACGACGCCGACGTCTATTCGTAATCAATGCAAGACGGTACACATGCTGTTGATTGAATCTCCCATGAGAGGGATGAGCACCGTGACCAGCCTCGGTTGGAGCGTGCTCTTCGGGGGAAACGGAGTATGGTGGTGCTGCGCATGGACGCCCTCGTGGAGATGAACGTCTCGACAGTGGGGGCATCAGAGTGCGTTGGTGCTCGGCATTGGAAGTTGCTTCGGCTTTTTCGAGTAGGAGTGCAAAGAGAACAGAAATAGTTTATTATCCGATGCATCAAATAAGAATAAGATCCAGATTACACTACATGCTCCTCCTCGTTCTCTCTTTTTCAGAGAAGCTTGATAATTCCTTCACCAGCACTATTGGAATTGTAGCTCCAGCGGTCGGGAGCGCACTAAAGAGTGATGAGCGGTGAAAAAATCAAAGCGGAAAGAAGCTCACCTGCAAGTATACAACACCATCCTCGATGACGGTCTCGATGGTGGATTGGGTCTTGGGCACAACCCGGACCTTGAAGGTCTTGGACTCGACGATCTCTTGAAGACCCTCCTGCAGCATCTCATCGTCCTTGAAGCCTAAAGCGCAGACAGTCAGCCGTGGAAAAAAAAATCAAAAGTGGGACGAACCTTGGCACTCGAGCTGGTATTTGAGCCCGTTAAAGTAGCTCAACACGACCCGGCCAATGCGCGCCTGCCAGTCGCTGTCGCCGACCTTGTCCGACGCAGACAGGACCTTGTAGATCTCCTCGAAGTTAGGATCGAGGGTGAACTCCGCTCCCACGAGCTTGTTGATCGCATCGCGAACCTCGTCGATTTCCGACTCGTAGTCGTTCTCGATCGAGTTCTTGGCGGAAAGCGAGAAGCCTTCGCGGGGGGCCGACTCGATGGCGGGCAACATTGTGTCATCTTGCCAGTTCTAACGCGGAAAGTAAGATTAATATGGGCTGAACAAAGAAAAGCAGATAATATACCTGGTTGTAGCCGAGACGGTCGTGGCGGAAGAGGATGCGATAGACACCCTCCTTGACATCAGACGAGATGGTGTCGCCCTTGTCGCCGAGGGGGTTTACCTGGAGGTTGAATTAATATCAGGTTCACATGAACAGTAAACAGAACATACGACGAGGGTGAGTTCGGACTGGGTGACGGCCTCGTTGAAGAACGACTTGCCGTTGTCGTCAAACTTGTTCATGAAAGTCTTGAGCGCCGAGATGAAGCCCTCGACATACCTGAGTAGAGGAAAGAAATTAATGACGCCTAAGAAAACGAGTGAGAAGATGGCGTACCCAGCGAAGCAGGTGCCCGCGGAAGAGTTCCCCTCTTCGGCATACGCCCAGACCTCAGCCGCGTTGATATTGATAGCAAAGTCGACCCCGAGAAGCTCTTTGATGCGAGCCTGGAAATCCTCCTTCTTGGCGTCAAAGTTGTCTCGAACTACGAAATATTAGCAGGCTGAAAGAGATAAATACGCATATGAACTTACTGTCTTTGCGCACGGCCAAAGGAAGCTTGGCGATGGCAGGTTTGGGAGCCCAGGGAACAGCTTTGACCATTTTGAAGTAGAAGAGGAGTGTGAGGAAGAAGGTGAGTGAAGAGGATGGTGCTCAAGGCTGCCGTCTAGAGCAGTTATATACTTTCTGAACTAGGAACGACTCCTTTCAGCTCCTGAGGAAATTAACGAGACAGATCTCTGATATGTATTCTTCGAATGGCAGGAGACAGGGCCAGAATGAACTTTTCAGGAGCTGAAATGGAAGCCACGTAAGTTAAACATTTTGAATGGAGGATAGGGAGCACTCAAGGAGCGCGAAAGGAGTTAAAAGACAAGAAGTACGCGACCACGTGACGATGAAATCAAAGCCATCGTCGGCTTTTCTCAAATGAACTCAAACTCGGAATATGTAGATAGCTGCACCTGTGTTGCAGTCTCTAACCGTGGTCAATTAAGACTGTTCAGACGCTGTATGTGTAAGATTTGGTGACTCATCATCTGCCAATTCCAAGACAATTTTAGCGCCCGATGTCCTGCGCGATCAGGGACGCGTCTTACATAGTCCTTCACTCCTAAGATGTTTATCACGGCTGCCCGACGCTTTTGTTCAAGCCTCGTCAGAACCTGGTTCCTTGCTTAACTCGACCACCATGTCGAAGGACTCACTGTGCGTACATCTCTAACGTGTGTTGCTTACCACTGAGTACGGCACTTTCTGTAGGCCACTCAAGCTTCGCGTGGATATTCGGGATCTCTGGGACTCGCCGAACTCCTCTGTCAACGAATCCGTCAGTTCGCTCAACAAAGTTCTCGGACACACGATTACGCCTCGCGTCGAGTGGCCGATTCTGTGGGCGGATCTGAAGGAACAATTCTCGGACAACTCGACCTTTGTGCCGTTTGTCGGTACGTGGCTAATGGTCATGTAACCGCAGTGTTCTTACCAAGGGTGTAGTGCGTTACACCATCGCGTGGTACGAGCGGTTGATAGGACGTCTTGAAAATGAAGTATACGAGGAATGGACGGAGCAACTTTTAAACATCGTCACAGACAGCTCGAATCGCAAGGGCTTGGTGCTGCACATCGAGGTACGAGGTTTAGAACTCCACATTCGAGTGTGCTGACGAAGATTTTGGCTTGCAGACCGCCGAACGCATTACTGTCCCCATCACCAAGTGGAACACGAAACTTGCGACATTCCAACTCTGCGTTCCCAAGGCCGAACCTGTTTCGCAGTCCCAACTCGACTCGAGCTACGACAAGAGCTTCGAAAATCTCTTCAATGCCAGCGAGAAAGACGATGATTGGGCAGATGTCGTGGTGGAGAAGCAAGTCTCCGCGACGCCGACGGCAGGAGCCGCTTCCTCGTTCAGCTCAGGTCCGTCTGTGGCACGCCTGCCGGTTCTGGACGCCCTATCGCGCCCTCCCGAATTATTCAAGACAGCTGGCCCGTACATCCTCATCGTCGAGGAGCGTGTTCCGAACATCGTGATTCAGTGTAGCCACGAACCAAGTCTGGAACTCATTGCGGCGTACCTCAATAAATGGGGCAAATCCAACCCCAACGATAGCCTTAAGGTAAGTCTCACCGTTTTTGTTTGAGTTCCGTCTTCTGACTCTGATTTTAGCGATCCATCTTGAAAGTCGAGCTGGTGGAATCGGAGTACTGCTACGGCGTGATCGACACACTCACAATCGAACGTAACATGGGCAGAAAGGACCCCATTAACCCGACCCTCCTCCTCGCATTCATCGAAGGGGTGTTAAAGTACAAGTTGATTAACACGAGTGGGTCCTGCAGGGAATATACCTCGACGACACTTCTTAAGTAGATAAATAGCAATCTTCTCTTTATCAATTCAGTTTTTTTAAGGTGGAAAAATGGCGGGAAAAGACGCACAATGAGCTGGGGTGGTTCGGGTTCAGTCTGTCTCGGGTCCGTTCGGTGTTGACCGAGATCGACGTGTCGTAAATGATGGTCAAAGCACCCGAAATAGCCCGTCGTCCCGAAATCAACCTCATTTTGACCTCTAGGCTCCCTTATAAACCTAAGGTACTCGTCAATGCGCCCGCGATCCCCGGCCCTCCAGCCCGTTCCGAGTGTTTGGATTATTGGAGCATCCGATTCCACGGGTAAAACCTCACCATTAGAGCATGCGCTCAAGTGAACATGTTAACTTAACTCCAAGTCGTGCTTTGAAATTTTGAATGATCTTTGTCAGGCGGTTTCTTACTACAGAATAGCATGCGCTCAAGTGGTGTCAACTCCAGGTCGTGCTTTGAAAATTTGATTGACCTTTGTCAGGCGATTTCTTACTACAGAATAGCATGCGCTCAAGTGATGTTAACTCCAGGTCGTGCTTTGAAATTTTGAATGACCTTTGTCAGGCGATTTCTTACTACAGAATCTTAGCAATCCGGTTGCTGATTAAAAACTTGTATTATATATACGGGCCTAGAAAATGTTCGTCGCTCAAACATTGCCAGTATGCGTCTCTTCTCAACCCTCCCCTTTCTTTTCCTAGTCGGGGACACATACGCTTCGTGCCTCGACTTAGGCATTCCCCACTCCAGTGCAACCGTCGACGTCAGGGTATTCAATGTCGCGAATGGGACTCTCGTAAATCAAGCCCACACGTTCTTTTCGCCAATTCTGCGGGGACACGAAAACGGAATGTTCCCCATATTTTCCTTCCTCGTAGAACATAAAACTTCCAAGAAACGTTTAATGTTCGATCTAGGAATCCGCAAAGGTAAGCAGCTATATATTACGGCCGGTTTCGTTTAATAAAAGTCGCAAAGATCCTCAGAATCTTGCTCCCGCTGTTGCTTCGTTTTACACTTCGGGCATCCTCCAACTGGAGTTGCCGAAGGACATCACAGAGTTGCTCCAAGATGGAGGGATCTCTCTTGAGAGCATAGAGGCCGTTGTTTGGAGGTGAGCCGCCCCATGTTAGCAGTTGTCCCCCTGCTGATCTTGCTCGCAGTCATACGCACTTCGACCACATAGTACGTACCTCATTTTTCACAGCCCAATTTACATAACTAAACCGTCCGATTAGGGGGACATGTCTAAATTTCCCAACACCACAGCAATCATCATTGGGTCAGAAACGGACACCTCGATTTATCCGCAACTCCCCAATGCGTCTTTGCAAGCAAGCGATTTTGCGTGAGTGGGTATATGTCTTACACCTCTAGTGTTGACATTATTTCATCGTCAGCGGCCATGAAGTCACGAAAATAGACTTCACCTCATCGAATCTGACCTTCAGCGGCTTGAGGGCCATAGATTATTTCGGCGATGGAAGTTTCTATCTGTTGGACACGCCTGGTGTAAGTGATTCCACCTTCCGCGATGATTTTTCTAACATGAAATTTTGCCCAGCACCTGCTCGGTCATTTGACTGCCCTCGCCCGTGTCACACCCACTTCTTTCATCTCACTCGGCGGGGACGCATTCCATCATGCCGGGCAGGCGCGTCCACAGCCCCAGTTCCAGAAGAACTATCCATGTCCCGCACATCTCTTGGAAGAGACCAAGTCCTCAATATCAACCGACTACTTCTGGTCTCCTCACTCCCGCATTGGGTCTTTTGACATGCTCTCCCGCCCTTCGCAGCTGCTCGGCATCTCAGACCTGCCAGATTCGTTCTACGTGGACCCCGTAACTGCTCAAGTTTCGTTGGAAAAGTTGGCGACGTTTGATGCCGACGAAGACATTTTTGTCGTTATTTCTCACGACATAAGCTTGAGGTCGTCTATCCCGTACTTCCCCGAGTCACTTAACGACTGGAAGGCGAACCATTTGAAGGAGAGGACCGTGTGGAACTTTGTTGATTCGACAAACCCTGCGTTTGTATTCAATCCAACGTGAGTGGGTTATGCTTTAATCTTGGTCGGTCTAACGAGCTACTTGCAGCAATCAGACGGGGTAATCAAGCTGCGCGATGTCACGAGGGGGATGAAAGGTTACTGTGGCCCTGTTTGTGGAACGCTCGTAATCTAAGAGTCGCATACTGTAATGAGCGTTCAATAATGCCAGCTTAATTTCATTCTTGGCGTTTCTCACCTTTTTTTTGAGAGTGCCGACCAAAATTGCCTCACTGGTTCACAGCAAATTCGTTTTGAATGAGCTCTCAACGGCTGTTTGCACTTGAAATTCGCACTGAAGGGGGGCTTCCAATCGACATCCAGTACATTAAAATACATTAAATTCATTGTGAACACTGAACAGCTGCCGTGTGTCAGTTTGTGCTCACCAGAACTCATATTACAGCCCACGGACGGCATAACAGGCATTTTCAATGTCACTGCATTGAAATTTGTATTATTTAATGCACGTCGAACGGTGGGAATTTGACGGGAAATGCCGGGGATGATGCCACATAGGGCAAATACTTCAAAACGCTTCCAGAACGACAACGCCTCCAACAGAACGACACCTCTTCAAGTTGAACCATGAGAGACGATTTCGTGTTTGCAGATGAGGAGGAAAGCTCTGAGACGAGCGACAGTTACGGACCTGGTGGTTTTTTCCCCGATTGGGCGATATCCTTCGCCCAGACTTGGGTCCTCCCCGGCGATACCGTGTAGCAGCCAAATTCGGGTGGGGCGGCCATGCGACGGTATGGCTAGCGCGCGATCTTGTGAACGAAAAAACTGTCGCACTCAAGGTCATCGCGGCCTCGGAAAGTCAAAAGGGTGACGACTCGGAGACAGTCATCTTAGAACGTCTCCGCCCACCTCCATCTACCGAACCACTCGTCCTTCAGCTTTTGGACTCGTTTACGGTCTCCAGCCCCAATGGTGTTCATCAAGTTCTCGTCACCGAGCCTGTGATGGTGCTGCAGTCTTACCTCCAACTGAAGCTTCCGGGACAAGAGAGGATGACTCGCTCGCTCTGCTTCAAGGTGTCGCGTTTATCCACGCTCGCGGTATCGCCCACGGAGGCAAGTTGTTCATGCTGTATGCTTCAGCTTCATGTTAATTTCTGACTGCCTAGATCTCCATCCTAACAATATTGGTGTCGCCCTTCCTGAGCTCGAGGCCTTTTCAGAAATAATGATTTGGGAACAAGCCGCGGCGCCATACGTCGTGCCTCTCGTTGTCCGCGACCTGGCGCACGACCTTGCGTCGTTTCCGTCATACTTGTGTGCCACCCTGGACATCGGTAAATTGCTCTTTGAAGATGTGCACGACGCACCTAGATTCGCTGCACGCCCGTCGCCGCGGGTGCGTATATTTGATTTTGGAAGTGGTGCGCGGCCTGTTCAGTCAGTCTGACTTGAGTCTGACTCGCTGACGAGCGGTGCATTTCATGCAGCCTACACAGTCGAAAATGCCCCTTCTCCGTGTTGCAACACCCCCTTAATCTATGCTCCTCCCGAGTTCGTCTTCCCGAAAGTACTTGACAAAACCGCAACCCAAAGTTGACCTAAAGCGACTTGATGAACGACGATCCCGGTGGCGATGTTCGGGTCCTCAAGTACTGTGACTTCCTAATGTGCCGATTACGGTGCCAGCGGCGGCGACATACATGATCGATTGGACGCCAGGCGGGTCGTGCAGACTATCAGAGAAGATTGTAAAAGAGATAGTACGCCGGCGACAACTTGCAAGACCCTTCTGACCTTCATCTAGGCCATCCAGTTGAAGCTTGGTCGAAGTCATACAGCTTCAATGTTGTGTTGGGACCGTAAATGAATCAAAATCGAATGGCCAGGTAATAGATATGGATTCCGACACGACTTTAGCGGGCGAGACTTAGCACCCGAATGATCCGGGTGCGTGGGAGCTTCGGTTAATTTTGAACCACAGCACGTGCTCAGTTAAACTTAGGCTGCGCAGGGCTGCGCACCAACTGCACATGTCGCCCACGGGTGCCGCCAAAACTTCAACACTGGATAATTGCTGTTTGAGTTTCGGGAAAAAAAACACATACATTTTCAAAATAAACAAATACAGAAATTGGACAGCAAACAAGATGAGGATACAGAAAGCGGCCTGACCTGAGCCTGACTAACTACTACCAATATTCACGGCACGTCCGCGGGGAAAGGGCGCCGCGTCGGCGGAGGGAAACCGTCGACTCAAGGGGATTAAAATTTCTCTCGCGTAACTGGGCTTCTTTCAATATCTGCGGTGTGAACTTATTCAACAAGCCGGAGAGCGTCCGGAAAAGAAGACAACCTTAAGGCGCGTCTCAAACTCTTTAACCTCCCGGATGCACCGGAGCACAGAGAGTGTGCGGCCTCGGAGAAAATCGCCCAGGACCGTGCACCACGAGAGCGAGTTACGCAGGGTCTCTTCGTGGATGGCGGAGACTTTGAGCTGCAGGCTGGCCAAACGTTCAACATAAATACACGGGGGTAAGATTAAAAGCGAACGAACATATACATAAATTCTGTTTCGGTGGCCGAAAGGAGGCCCGTCTGCTGCGCCTCCACATATATTTTTTCTACATCGGAGATGGCCGCAACCAGAACACCTGTTAGGCGCAGAGGGGACGCGTAATGGATAAATGCTGCTCCCATAGCTGGGGTGATGAGAGCCGCGAGGATGGCGTTGGTGGTGGTGCTTGGGAGCGCAGAGCCTGCGAGCATGGAGACGGGTGCATCGGGGATGGTGGGCATTTCAAAGCCGGGTGAAATTTGCGGCGGTAAAGAGATTGAAGGGACATTGTAGTCCGCGCCCTGCTTTTAAACAACACTCCGCATGGAGTCATGTTGGATGCAAAGAGCAAGTTGTCAGCATATAGATATAGCACTGCCTTCGGGAATATGTCCGGGGAACATATAATTACATAGATCCGGCACGGACTGTGCTGCGTTCGCACAAGAGTTTTGACAAATAATCGGAGAGCTCAACAGTCAACTCGCTTTTTTCAACCCCATCGCCCCACCGTGAAAAAAAAACCATCTCGAAAACTTGTATTATCATTCCAGTCTCATTTCCAGGCAACAGTCCATGAATTATGCAAGCATTCCGTTGAGTTAGCGCAAAATACATGGATGCCTTTTTCTGTGGCAAGAGCCTGAGGTGTACTGTCGGCATAGACTCGTAACCAGTCTGCCTACGCCGTTCTAACAAGGCGGGCTTGTTGCCGTAGTCTACTGTCGGCATGGCATTGGGCAACGCGGCGCCAAGGCCAACGTTGGCAAGAGCAGTGTCTGCGGTGTCTGCAGTTAACCGCAACAGAAATAACAGCTGGTAGAAATCTCGCAGTAAACACTTTCGGCTTCTTGTTCAACTAGTTACTAAATATCAAAACTTGGCACGGGCATCACGAGCTATGCCCGAGCTGTCTAGCGTCGGTTATCGGCACTGAGGGTCAGCAGGGCTGAGTCATCACTTCTTCTCGCCCGTTGACCGGGTCGGACTCTCATGGCTGAGCGGCGGCCTTCGATGCCTAACTATAGTACTAACAGCACTACGGCCACCATCTTGTAACCGGACCATAGCCACCAAAGTCTGACCACGGTCGACCCTGCAGTCAAGCTTCTCAAACTTGAATTCCCGAGCGTCCTCGATGGTGCAGGGGCCAGGGCTCGCCGGTTCAAGATCGCGGCCCTCTTACCTATCAACGTACATCTGTGACTTCTATGGCCATTCGACTGCCGGTCCGCATCGTGCTGGGGCTCTATTGAATCAATTCTACGCTCAAGTACACCGACCAGACACATATTTTCCCCCGGCAATATCTTCAAAACAGCAAAAGCGATAACAATGTGATAGCGATCATGCCGAACGAGCAAGGAAGCGGCAGTTAAAAGTGAAAAATCTTCCGCTAATGCGTCCCGCATTTGCAGACGTTGCACCCCGAGCGTTGACGTCGCCGAAGAGGCGCCATCAGTGTCGTGGTTTCTCCTCGGAGAGGATTCAGCTCGCGCAGTTGTCCTTCCTTCGATATCTGTCAAGATCGAACCTAGTTTAATGGATCGTTGTGGGAGGAAAAGAATGAAAAAAAATACCTCAATGTCAGTCTTTAACGCCCCCCATATGCATTCAACTATCCTCAGTGGACTGCCTTGGAAGTATTCCCGAAACGATGCCCAGCTCCACAACGAGTTGCGGAGGCTCGCCTTGCGAATCGTTGAGACTTTAATCTGTAGTCTAGGCCGATGGTCAGGTAGGTGGTATGCGGGGTATATGGATCGACTCACCTTGACAGTTTGAGCTCCATGTTGGCATCGAAGGCAGAGAACACGCCGGCTTCGATGGCTCCGATATACGCTTTCTCGGCTTCGTCGATAGCGGCAACCAAGTTGCATGTCAAATGCATTGGTGAAGTGCGGCAGATTATATGCGCCATCATCAAGGTGAAAATGATCACGGCAATGATGATATTCGTCAGAGAAAGCGGAGTAGATTCAGCCGATTCCCCGAGGGACGACAGAGTAGTATCGGTGGCGCCGGACATGTTCTGGAGGAAAGTGCGTGGCCTGTATAGTATACAGACTAACTGGCCTTCTTATATGCCCCCGCGGTTCTTTCGATCCCATCGACTTCACAGCATCTTACAAGCCCAAGCGCCTAAAGACACGGTGTTAAAGTCCGCGCCATCTCGCCGGCTCGTCGATCTTCACCCACAACAACTTTATCTGTATGAAGATCTCCACATCTTTCAATGCCAGATCCGTTCGCTTCCAACAATAGCCGTGTCATTTTTATTTCATTTTATTTTGTCAGCCTATGTGATTTCAATCGTACCGATCCGTCGGTTTGAGCGCCACTGGTTATTATTTCTCTCCTTTTTATTTGCTATTCGGCCTGAAACTCGCTGTAGGGTTGAATATTTAAGATCAGTACCTTCATGGCAGCATTTCAAATTATGCTTCCCACAATCACTCTATCTGGAAAAGCTGTGGATAGCCTAAAATTTCAGCATTGCCCCGTTTTATTTCAAGACTGATGTCGGCGTCTTGGTGATTGATTCTCTTCCCCTTCTCTGAATTCCTTATACTTTGCACAATTCAGGTGTCAATGGTACGACATGAATTTTATCTGTCCGAAGAAAGGGGAGGGGCAGAGGGAGAAGATGAAGCATCGATAAGTGTTGCGCCATCCTGCTGGGCCTTCATGGTTCGTTTTTGGACAGTAACCAAATGAGGTACTGAGCTGTACAAGTGCCGAGGATCACTGGGAAACATAGTAGGCTGGTGATGGGGCAGCTACTAGTATCCCAACAGCCCAACAGCCCTCAGCCTGCGTTCCTTTGGGATCGAAGAATCCATCTCGGTGCACGAAAGCACATATGAGCTCGTGTGTGGGTGAACATTTTATAGTGGTCAATGCTGGAATAAACTCACTTCAAGCATAGGCTTGTGTAGCCGGCCCAAATAGATCTTGACTTCTTCGCCAATACTAGCGCCTACAGATTCTTGGCAAACGGATGATAAAACTTGGTTCTCAACTGGGATTAGTGCGAGGGATAACTCACCCTAATGGACTCTGAGAATTCACGCGCTCCCCGGCTGCCCGAAGTGCCAGACGCAAGTAAATGTCGTCGGCGTTCTACACCACTCAGCCTTCTCAACAGCTCGTTTAATTGATCACTATCGCCTTCTCCACAGGACTTATCGATCTGCCAACATAGACTCGTTCCTCCTACTGCTGTAGTGTCTTCAGCTGCGGACCCGATGCGCATGGCAGTTCGAGACGCGACCGAGAGGCCCGCAAGCGGAGACCAACGGGAGTCTCCGAGCGCATGACTGGTACATAGAAGGGATAGCAGATAGACCTGGGTTTAGGGTCCGGTACCCAACAAAGATCAAATTTTTACCAAGAGGCAAAACAACCCAGATGAAACGTCTACTTGAGTTAGCTGAGTGCCCTCCTCCTTTCTCGACGTAATCTCTGTGATTCAATCTGGAAGGTTTCAACTGAATGACAATTCGGCCTTCTCGGCACAGACGTAGCAAGGGGAGCACGGACCATAGCCATAGACGCTGGGCGCAGAAACATCGCCATCTTCTGATACTTCCCATCAACGGCGATGCATGATGTTTGAAGTTTGACGCCAGTCATAATCGTAATCTATAAAGCATCAAAAACAGCGACCCGCCCCATTTCCAAATGGGGAAGGGCGCGCCAATCAAGATCTGTCAGGATCCACCCCATTTTCAAATGGGGAAGGCGCGCCACAGGATCCACAGTTCGGCAAGTCGGCTCGGACAGCGTGGGATGCCGCTCGGCTAATTTTGAACCACATTCGTTCGGTTCAATACGACTGTGCACTAACGCGTACTAACGATCGACGACATTTCAGTTCCATCGATGCTTTCCACGATGCGCAGAAGAAAGGACCCCTCCCGCCGAATTGTGCTTTATTGAACTAATTTGCTCGGTTGGCTCTTACGCTTAGTCTCAGCTCACTGTTCAATGCTCGGGTACTAGGTGGCCAGAGCCATAAAATATAGAATAATACAGACAGAAATTCGATAACAACTGGGAGGAGCGTGTAGAAAACATATGAAAATCCGTACAATGTTTGGTTTTTCTACTTCCTTTTTAATGGAGAAATTTCCCCTGGAACCATTGCTGACTTGAATTTCAAGTCAAGTTGAGTCGGCGGAATGGCGTCGCCGGCGGAGACAAACATTCCGCACACGATCCGCGAATGGTTGCAAGCTATCGTCGCGGAGTTGGTTTTCTTTCAATATCTTGAACATAAAATAAATTGATGTCAACGGGCAGCGCGTGGTGTTGAAAGGAAGATGTATGCTGTACCTCAATGTGAATTTCCAGCGCTTGCACCTCGCGAATGCACCCTAGGAGAGGATGGAGAGGCAGGCGTCGAGTCCAGGGAGGTCAGACATGTGGAGCTGCCAGTTCACCCACTTTGGGCGCGACCTTTATACATCACCTAAACTCACAGCCTTTGTGAGGATGTATCTGTCACGGGTGTAACAAATATACAACTTCGCCCTGCACAACTGGCAGTATCACTTGAGCGCGTAATCCATCCCCAAGATCTTGTTCAGTCCTCCGCTCCGAATAGGCCTTGTATGGCGCTCGCTTTAGGCCGCCGTTTTGATGAATCAACCCTTCTTCCTCGATTTAGTTTGCCGCAATTCATGATAATCATCTACACAGCCTCGCTCACCACATCGAAGCACAACTGTTCAGTTTTTGGTGAAGCTTTCCGCGCTCTTGTATCTGTCAGCTGTCAAAAATTCTTCTTCGGTGCACATTTAATTGATGAAAGGATCGACTCAAGAGCGACGGACCCGTAGTCTGCGTCGACGGAGAAGTATTTTTATTTCTCGTGAGTGCCGTCTCAACTATGAAAGGCTAAAGTGCGGCATCTTGAGATGATCTCTCAGTTTCGTGTTCTGAACACATCTCGTTCGCCAACTGTAAATCTTCTTCTTCTTGTGATTTGTGGACCCTAATCACTCACTTAGCCTCAATAACGTTGGTGGTAAGTCCAGGGAACAGCTAGTCTCCCTAGTCAGACCATTTATCAAGATTTTTTTTTTTTGAAGAATCTGGAGAGGGCAAAAAATAACCTGATATATGGTCTGATTCCACTTAACACATTGAAACCGTAGGTCAGGCTTCCCAATTGGGCCATTCCTAATCGGGAAGCCCTCTACTCGGACTCAGCGGGCGATTAAGGTTGCACTTTCGATGCGAGGAGACCTGTATGTGATTCAAAATATATTTCTCCTCAAAGATCTCCCTCAGCTCTAAATTTGAGCACACCGCGCACCTTTCTGCAGTTCAATACTGTGGCTGTGCATGTAATTCACACGATAAGAATTTGTGCTTCTCAAGGGACCAGGATAAAATAAATTGAAGGGGACATCTAGAATGATGGTCAGAGATCCCTTCATGGTGCTCAGATCTTTTACAGGACATTCATGAATAGACTGAGCAGAGCACAACAGATGCAGTGGAAGGTCGACCTACAGCTATCACCTGACAATTAAAACTAGACTAGGGAACAGCCGTCTCCAAAGATTTGCGATACGTGTGGTACGTACTAAACAGCGCGATCCCTAGATGCTACCACTCTCTCCATCATGGAATATCGATAATGCCCTGTGAAGTCCGCAGGACCACACTGGCAAAAACATCGTCTGATACTTCTCATCAACGGCGTTTGAAGTTTAATCTTAATCTAATCTATCGCCTGTCTTTGCTGCCGCCGATCATGATCGACTCCCAAGTAGGAATGATCCGACAGCGTGAGACTCTCAATCAATTCTCCCGTTCCGTCAGGACCTGGGATTATCCCTTGGGAGGCCAGGGCCGGCGCCGGCCAAAAATTTGGGGTTTTGGGTCGGAAACCCAGGTTCTGTTCGGCCAAAATCCTAGGTCCGGTTCGGCCAAAAAGGTGGTGATTCATGTCAGTCTGGTCGGAGTTTCGAGGACGAAGACACCTTAAATTGGGCTCTTTTGGTGCAAAAAGCACGCCAGTTACTCAGATTGGTTGCTAAGGCTGCAAAAACCGGCCTGAGGAGAAAAAATCGCCATTTAGGGGCCGTGGGAACCGAAAATTACCCTTTTTGGTGGCCTCGGCCAGGTCCGTGTCGGCCAAAAATCATCAAAATTTCGATGAAACCTGTCGGCCAAAAATTGGGGGATTCGAGCTTTTCGGGACCTGGCCTACAAAGGGATAATCCCAGGTCCTGTTCCGTCGGGTGGATGGGAACCGGGTATTCTCTGAAAGTTCTCAAGGCGAGGCAGCTGAGCATGCCGTGGGGATTCAGTGCCGTCTTGGAGCCGAGGAAGCGCTGTTATTTCTGTCGCGGAGGAAATTCTCGCCCGTCTGGAAGGATTGGCACATTACTTGGCACATTATATAAGCAAGGAGGAACAATCAGAGTCGGGATATGCGAGCCAAAATTGAGCTAACAAACCCTCAAATCTTCGAGATAGAGTCGCGGAAGGATTTCATAAGATTGTTCGCGCCAAAATAACAGCCGCTGTAGATTAGTGCAGTTCGTGCTGATGATGGCCATGTGGTGGGTACACACCGCAATAGACCGAGCAACGCGGAGACAGGGGAGAAAGAATTCATGTCTGGCAATGGGCGCTCGAATGGGGTGGATAGATTCGGGAAAACTTTTGGGCCGATATTTTCTTGGAGCTTGAGCGTTGACCGCATAGCGAAAATGAACGGAGATCCCACATCAGCCTTTTGACATTTTGGTTGCCGAGTTGTGATGTTTTTACGTATTGTCGCGTTTTTGATGGATTTTGTCAACGACGGTGAGCTCGACATTGAACTTGAAATTTGGTCAGGGCATATAGGATGGGGTGCAGGAATGTGGAACTCCCTTGGGCCAGAAGGATTTTCAGTTTTGATTAACCGCCGAAGCGCGGCAACAGTGCACCATCACCGGTGTTGTGTATTTTAGGCCTAATGTTGTGGGTGTTGCGTGTTGTGCATTTTCATGTGTTTTTTGGTGTTGTTTGGTGTTGTACAACACCACAACGAATATGTCAAAAGTCTGATGCAGTGTGGGGGAGAAAATTATTGCTGCCAAATACGGTACCATCAAATGCAGAAATAGTCGCTGATATATATATTCTGGATGGATGGAACGGAATGGGGATTGTAGCCCAAGGACCCACTGGAATCATTATAGATGGTCGCGCTTAGAAGGCCTCTCCGTTGCCAAAGAGGGTTTGAGGAAATCGCTTGAATAAAGTGAGAGAATCCAGTCCTGACGACACCTATCAAGTATGTCATCACATCCCCGTTGATAGTGGATCGCTCAGCAGGAATTAGATATCACGCCGCCGAAATTCTTCAATCTATGATGAGAGCGGAGTCAGAGCACTGATTTTCGTCACCAGCGTTCAGAATGGGTTACGACCGGACATATCCGTTATGCACCACACATATTCCTTGTATTTTTGGACAGGGCCATATTCGGTGATGAGCTCCGCGTTCTTGTGGGACGATCAGGCATGATGAATCCAAGACTAAAGACAGTTTTAGGGCTTGACACGAGGCTTGGACAAACGAAGTCTAGCGAGGTCAAGAACGCCTGGAAAGCCCCGTCAGCCTTGCCCGCGGTGCGGCTAATTTTGAACTGGTTCAATCAAGGGGGCACGGAAAATAAATTGTCGAGGACAATGCCCTTTTAATAATAAAAAGATTCCTATTTTTTCTGATATTTTTTTTCAGAACTTTGAGGCAAGATGGTGAACATCTCAAAAAAAAATTGCATCAGGTCGACCACCCCACCCCCCCCAAATAAGGTAACTGTCAAACCATATAAGGCAATAATGTCTCAGTCTGTTCCTCGACCAATATTTGTCGGAAAAACTTCGGACAACCGCCAATCGACTCGGAATGATCCATTGTATCAGAATTGGGCATCGTACCCAGGATTTTTGCCCCCGCGCCCCCTTGGGTTCAATGAATTTAAAGATTGAAGATATTTTATGGGTTTCCTGGCGCAACAAACCATGCTGCCAGAGTCAAATGGAAATCATGTAATACTACAAAAAGCAATTCGATAACAATTGAGGAGATGAGGCGGTTTACAAAGCACACGGCCAGCAGATGCAATATTTACAATATTAAGCATTGGAACTCTGGGAATGGCGGCGGCGGCGAAGACAAACCCTTCGCACACGGTTCGCGAAGGGATGTAAGCTGTCATCGCGCAGCTGAGATTCTTTCAATATCTTCGATAATAATTGCCAGTTAGCAAAGCCGTAGAACGAGGAGGATGCAAATACCTCGATGTGCGTCTCGAGCTTTCGCACCTCGTGGATGCAGCGGAGGAGGGTGAATGTATGGCCAGCGAAAAATTCGTGGAGGGTTCCGGAATGAGAAAGGAAGTTCCGGAGGGAGGCTTCGCGTATTTTTGAGACCTTGAGTTGGAGTCTACTCGCATGCCAAATAAATACACCGATGATGAAATAAAAGATCAACGTACGAAGACAACATCTCTGCCGTGTCGATGTCAGACGCGGAAAGCAGGCCGGTTTCGAGCGCCTCGAGATACGCTTTCTCCACGTCGGCGATGGCGGCGACGAGAACGCGTGTCAGACGGAGTGGGGACGCGTAGTGCATGATGCCTGCCTCGACGACGAAGATGACGAGAGCAATGAGGATAACGTTGTTGGTGGTGGTGTTGCCGGGGGCTGGCAGCGCCGAGGGGAGTATGGAGAGGCAGGCTTGGAGTTCAGGGAGGCTTGACATGAGGGATTTGTGAATAGGGATGAGTAGACTCACTAGATGGCCCCGTTTTTATAATTTTCTCATACATAGCTGTTGACCATCATTAAGTATAGTGGCGCACCCATGTCAATTCCATCCCGTCAAGGGTTCACACGATGGTCGGACTACCCAATTGGGTCGAAACCTGTGTATCCTTACTAACTTACTAACTTATAAGTTAATTTCGATGTTCCGTGGAACCTACATGTAGTGAGGACTATGTCAATCCTTTGAAGTGGTTCACATGGTAGTTGGACTACCAAATTGGGTCGAAACGAGGCATCTCAATTTAATTTGGACCGAAACGAGGCATCTCAACCCACGGGGACAGTCTGGCCCCGACTGGTAAATCTGACAGTTTGTATTTTAGGTTCAGTGGGAGTTTGAGGGATGTGTCTAGACTGCTGTTGACTGTTTACCCTGCCAGCAGGCCCGCTAGCTTGGCCAGCTGGAGAACTGGTATTGGGGCATACGAGAGGCAGAGTCTATTGTCATCCGATCTCATAAACCAACCAATCGGCTTTTGGGCAGTTGGGACGAGGGGAAGCGCCTATCTGCCACTCGTATCAGAGCGGCAACAAAAGATCTCCCGTAAGCCAAGGAACAACAGCAAGGGATATATAATAATAGACAGGCCGGCGAGGGCATGAAGATACCCGAAGATGATGGTCGGGTACCGCAGCATCTTCAATGGAAGGCCGAGTACGGTTTAACAGAGTGTTTGTTGGGACAATCCTCCAAGTGCCAGTGGTGAGCAGATTTGTGAAGAAAGGACCAGCGGCGGTTGCTTCGAAGTTCAAAGCAGTGCCGGGATGAGCTCAAGCCAAATCAGACAAACTTACTAAAGAGGCACCATTCGACCGATGGATATGGGTTGTGAAGAAGGAATGCAATCAGCCAAGACCGACAAAAAATCGGAATGATCCGACATCTCGGCTAATTTTGAACACCCCGTTCAACTGATTATAGTGTATTTCTGTTCCATCGATGCCTACGGCGACATAAACTGTGCGGGCGCGCACTTCCCGGCACTTCATGCCTTGATGAATTAGGTAATCTTCTTAACTGCAGGTTTATGAGCATTTACACTGGCAGAATGGTACTATGATACATACTACAGATTCCGGAGAGCACTTCGATAAGGATAGCGAAAGAGGGGAAAGGGAAAATTTTACAGGGCATATGTATAGTCGTATACACTGTTTTAAAGATCGGAACTCGGGGAATGGCGGCGGCGAATACAAACCATTCGCACACGATTCGAGAAGGGGTGAAGGTTGTCTTCGCGCAGTTAGTTTTCTTTCAAGATCTTGAAAATAAAATAAATTGATGTTAACGAGCAGCGCGTGGTGTTAAAAGGAGGAATTGAATACCTCGATGTGCGTCTCGAGCGCTTTCACCTCCCGAATGCAGCGGAGGAGGGTGAATGTACGGCCGGCGAAAAATTCTCGGAGGGTTCTGGAGTGAGACAGAGAGTTTCGGACGGAAGTTTCTCGTATTTTCGAGACTTTGAGTTGTAGGCTGACCGATTGTTGAGAATGAATCAAATTTATGAAGGGAAGGGAAGCGCACGTAGATAACATTTCCACGGTGTGGACGTCAGACGCGGAAAGCAAGCCGGTCTCGAGCGTCTCGAGATATATTTTCTCGACACTGGTAATGGCGCCGATCAGGACGCGTGTCAGACGGAGAGGGGACGCGTAGTGCATAATGCTGCCGCGACGAGGACGACGACGAGGAGGACAGCGGTGTTGGTGATGGTGCCGCCGGGGACTGGCAGCACCGAGAGGAGGATGGAGAGGCAGGCTTCAAATTCAGGGAGGGTCGACATGCTGAATTGTGGATTGGTAGACCCATGGGCGATGATTCGGCTCGCTTTATGTTTCGTGTTGCTGTGGATCCGGGAGTGGGATCAATTTGCGCCGACAATAACGCTGAACCTATCTTCTAATGCGGGTATTTCACCACTGATCAGCGCCATGATCGGGAAACCAATTACTGAGCAGCGCATCAGCGCCAAGAATCATAGGACGCGGCGTCTTTCTGTCTTTCTGCGGAAGACAACACAAAGCCAATTGCGATAAGACAAGGGTCCCCTAGTCTAGCATGCATTGGAATTGAACCAGCGTGAGATAGTAATCGCGCAAAAATCGGTAGACATCGAGCCAAGAAGGCTGTAAGTATGACAAGCCAGCCAATCGGCGTTTTAGGCAGCTAGGATGGTACAGCGAGGATGAGGTCCAGGACGAGGCACACAGTGATGTTTATCAATTTATCGGGAAGCAAGCGCCTATGAGGCGGCGGCTAGGGCTTGCCAAAAGCGCCCGGCGTCCCGATGGAAGGTAGATTACGCAACCTGTCACCATGTGAGACCGAGCTGAAGGGCGAACTGGAGTGGTCCGCCTTTTGAGCAAACACCCGGTGTTGGCTGTGAGTAGTCTGTTCCCGGTTTCCCAGAACATTATAGCGGGTCTAAATAGAACTTTCGAAAAGGTCACTTACGGTGAGAACATCTCGACAGCTTTCTATCCCTTCCTTCCAGATATGGAATCCGAGGTGAGTAGAAAAAGCCCACCACTCCTGTGAGTCCTGTCATAAAATCGTTGGTGAGGCTCTAAGCAACGTTTAGAATCAGCCAGCCAATCGGCAGAGATCGGGAGGGGCGTACCAGGCCGCCAGCCCGAGTCTGTCAGGTCCACGATGATTGCTGCCATATCACGTCAAGATTTTAGTTGAGTATACTCCCAGGAATAATAGACTGAGCGAGCACATGAAGAATGGCGGATATGGTCGAGCCAGACCTTCACTTCTCTTCACTATTCGGGAAGACGACCCAACAGTGATTCGGCTCTGGCGGGGAGTCCCCAGACCGAATCGTGGGCCGGCGGGAACATGGTCCAAGTAGTGGTCGCCTCTGTGGCGAGCAGAATTGCGACGAAATGAACAAGGAAAAGGACACGCAGGCAACACGTGGAAAGGCCGATCACTTTGTCGGACCACTTCGAGTGATTTCGAACCTCTTCTCCGAGTCGCTGTGCGTGCCGACCTTTACACGAGTTCATGGCGCCGGCGCGCGCGCTTGAAAGCTCTTGATCCTCTTATCCCAAGATGGTGGTGTCAGCACATCTTGGCCATCGTCATCCGCAGCTTGTTATCTTCGAGTTTCTCACCGTCTCCGAGCGGCGGCGAGTTGGTGGCGAGAATCCCGAGAGAATCGCGATGATGGACGACAGCGTGGGAGAAGTGGCAATGATGACGTCGCCTGCTGTAACTTGTAAGGCTCGCCCTCGCCCTCAGACCGCCGCCCACCAAAACAGGATGCTCAACGCTGGCCCCAGCAATCTCAGCAGCAGCAACAGCCACCCCCACATGGCCAATCATGGCCCCTGCAACAGCCGCGCTACGGTCATATCACGTCCCCGGCCCCTGGGCCGGACGAGGAAAGGTGGGCATCTCAGATGTCATTTTTATTTTATTTCATCTATCTGGTGGGGGCACATACGCCGCATTCCTTTTAGGCTGTGGGCTGAGTTCCTGTGATAACAAATAAACCCCGCAAACCGGCGCCACGGGCTGAGCCATAGCTTGAAATTCTTGACTCACATTCCAGGTGCATAACCTTTCTTCTTTCTTGTACACTTTGATTCCAACTTGAACCTGAATATGATCTCTCCGTCTATTCTTCTTTACTGTTTATCTGTGTAGATCGATTTCGCTCAAATGTCCCTAATATCCTTCAATCGAAATTATTCAAAGTCAAGGGCCTCTGCATACCCGTCTCGCATTCTCTTTCAATTTTCCTTCCGACAGTCACCAAAATCAGCTTTGACTTGCATTGCGCAAGCATCTTGGTTTAATCTGGTTCGTTCTTTTTCAAAACGCCGGTACTGAACCTCCTCCAATGCAATCAGTGGTCGAGTCCACAAAGAATAGGCCGTTGGATCCTTCAAGTTGCGTCCAATCAATGCTCGCGCCCGCAAAAGTAGGTTGTTCAGTCCAAGGATGTTAACTTCGACCTTCATACGAAAGACGCATATGGTTTGAACCTGTCGAAATGTGTCCCATTAAAGTACTGGGAAAACAGACGAAAGAACCGCCACAATTCATGGTGTCTGTGAATTATTCATCTTCTTCTGGACTGCCTGGTTGAATCTCAACATGTTCAAACTTCATGGAACACTCGGCGTACAGAAAGCAATTCGATACCAAACGAAGGGAAGGACAGTTCATACAGCGCACATATTATAAACCGGATATAATTTTTTTGATCGCAGATTTGAATCTTGGATTGGCGTCGGCGGAAAGAAACCACCCGCGCGCGATATGCGAATGTATGTAAGTTGTCTTTGCGCAACTGCTGTTCTTTCAAGATCGGTGCTACAGCAACGATCAGCGCGTGATTTCAAAAGGTGGACATACGTACCTCGATGTGAGTCCCTTGTAATGTTTTGCGGAGAACATGTAGAGAAAAAACTGGGGAGCATGCATGAACTGTAGGTGCGTAGCCAATTTCGCGTTGTCGATTCTTTTACTCACTCAAAGTCGCTGCCACTCAGATTTCTCAAAATTGTGCGTCCCTGAGTTCAACGCCGCCGTCGTTTGTGCTAACAACCCCCTATAGAAGTGCGACGGTCAGAAACCAATATGCGGGCCTTGTCGGAGGCGTCCTAAGGACGACGAGTGCGAGTACTCGGACGGGCCGGCGACCTCGAAGACGAAGGCCCTGGAGGACACGGTGCAGCGTCTCGAAGCTAGGCTGCATGAGCTACAGCACCCCGAGGATTCTACGCCCTCGGTGACGCTGTATGATCCGTACCCCCAGTACGCCTCGCCCCCGCAGCTTAGGATATCACCGTCGTATCCGACCTCCAGGTCTTTGCCGAACACCCCGTACCATCAGCTACCGCGAGTGCTTTCGCCCTCTAGCTCGTCTCCCGAGTCGCAGGGCTATACCCCATTGTCTCACTTTTCGCCGCTGTCGACCACGGCCACCACGCCGCCGTTCGGGATGCATAGGGGATGTAGCCCACTCGGGATCTTTGGTTCGCGGACTTCCTCGCCAAGCCTCGATATTGACGTATGTGTTGAATGCTTCAGACTGTACATCCGATATCTGACTCTTTAGCCTACAGCAGAATGTTTGTGAAGCATTGTAAGCTTGCTCCACTCTAGCCTTGTGTACGTTCTACTCTTTATAAAATTACGTCTGTCCGAAGCCTTTGAACTCCGCTCGGACGTTTCCGACGGCTCTCGAGGCTCCGTTGCTCGACTCAGACTGTGATGACTCTGGTCAACCGAGACGAAGTGCCGGGGCGCGCTCTTGTTTCTTATCAAAATTCTTAGTCTGCAAACTTTTGGTCCGCATGCATCCGAATTTGGATTCTTCCTTGATTGGAATCGATTCATCCAATCGGCTCTGCACTCAATCCTGTCGGATGGTATGGCGCGCACTTCCTCGGCGCTTTTGAACCCGATATACATGTGAGGAGCCCACTTGTCCTCGGACGGTCAGCGCAAACTCTACTTCAAGCACAAGGCGCTGTCATTTGCAGCCTCGGAGCTCACGCCCAAGTCCTTCCTACATACAATCCAAGCCGAGGTGCTGCTTTCACATTTCTTTTTCCGGACCGGCCACTTCCTCGAGGCCCGTGCGCACACTGCTACCGCAGTTGCACTGGCTCTCGGAGGCGGCCTACACCAGATTCGGTCCCTAAATCATCCCGACATTCCAGTCATGAAATCACGGAGGAAAATGACCAGGCATTCATCTCCGGGCGCCTGCTGACGCAATCGAGGAGGGCGAGCGAATAAACGGGTTCTGGGCAGTGTTCGTGCTGCAGAAGAATCTCTCTGTCGCGCTGGAGCCTGCCATGGGCGTCTGCGGTGTGTTCGAGACCAATAATGGCGTGCAGATCGACATACCCTGGCCGCTCGAGATGGACGACTACAGACAGGTACAATCCATTTCTGCGACTCTGCGAGCATGCGACATCGGACTGACAGTTATCTTTCGTGCTTGTTTCAGGGCTTGTTGACTTCCGACATTCACGGAGACTCTACCGTGCGCAATTATCTGCATCAGACAGGGGTGCCGAGCTATCAGGAGCGGCCCTCCATAACTGCAATGAACGTCAAAGCGTCCATGCTGCTCCATCGTGCAGTATACCTGCACGGCCAGTGGCGACCGAGTGCGTTTTAAAAAAAAGTTTTTAACTTGCTCACTTTTTTTTGGTGCTAATGGTCGGTGCAACTCAGAAGAGCGGGCGCTAATCGACTTTCCTTCCGTGAGTGATTGGTTTCAGGGCCAATCTTGATCCTCCCATACAGTGCGACTTTGCCGTTCAACCTTGGTTCTCCCGCTCATGACTGATTGATCTTGCCATCTGTAAAATGGGGCTGAACTTTCCCATTCCCCCCTGCCTATCATGGCACTCATTCTGGTTACCGCCAACTGCTGGTATAACAAGGACTACTTAGGTGCAATTGATATCTAGATCATCCATTCGGCACCTGAAACGAGGCTTCAACTTGTGAGCGGTAATACTAATTGTCCTGATCTAATTTGGCAACAGAATTTCGAGAGGGTGCTGAAATATGCGGAATGAATGGAGATTGGTCTTGCCGAATGTGGGATTCCAATCCTGCTGGTTTAAGATAAGACATTCTGCGGGTTTCCAAGAAAATTTTCACTCGTATATTCTTGAACCGTGGGAATCCAACCGGCTAGCCGATCCGGTTGGTCAAGACCAGCTAGCCCCTGACATGATGGAAATGGTTAAGATAGCTATGAAAGGCTATGAATCTGTGAGCTGCGATATCTCCTTCAAGAATCTTCCTGCTGTTCTCTCCCAATCAGCCCAGCGAAGTAACTGCTTGCATTGAATCCAACTTCACCCGCCACTTTAGTACCCGAAATAAAGTCCCGGAGGCGCCATTTCGTGCGGGAGTTCCGCGGATAGAATGTACTGAAGGAGATGAATTGGACGACCATAGGCGCTATCTGGTAGGGGGTATATCGCGGCTGGGAAAATGAATTCGAGAGCCTCTGCACGATGGATACTATTTTGTCGTTCTATCGAGATATGTCCGGACGCCCGCAATGTGTTGGGGATGAGAGACGCCGTGACGCCTGCAGTTATTTTATGGCGCTTTCAAAGCCGGCCGGTAATCGTAATTCCAAGACAAATCAGACCAGGTATGCAAGGGCCACTGCTGAGGATGCTGGCCGGGGGAAACGCAGGAGTTGAAGAGGTAGAATGTAGAAGAAAAAGTCAAGAGGGATTTTTGTCGCACGCCACCGCTGGACACCAAAGGAGGACAGGGCTGGATGTACGGAGGTCAGTCCGCGAAACATGCGCGTCACTCATCACCCTTCTTCTCCGTATCAATGCACCGCATGCCCCGCTCCCACCGGACTCTGCCTGTACCTGCGAATGATCGTTGGATTGTTTGCGACCCATATTTGTCGTAAGCATCTGCGGCGAAGGGGAGAATCAATGCGCCTTCTTGCCGGTTTTTTTCATAGCATCCACAGACACTCTAACCTGCGCCATCCTGCCGGTTTTGAAGCGTGCGAAGGTCACTGCGAACCATATTTGTCATAAGCATCTGCGGCGAAGAGGAGAATCAATGCGCCTTCTTGCCGGTTTTTTTCATAGCATCCACGGACACTCTAACCTGCGCCATCCTGCCGGTTTTGAAGCGTGCGAAGGTCACTGCGAACCATATTTGTCGTAAGCATCTGCGGCGAAGAGGAAAATCAATGCGCCTTCTTGCCGGTTTTTTCACAGCGTCCACAGAGACTCTAATCTGCGCCCTTCTGCGCCACCATCCTGCCGGCATTGAAGCGTGCGAAGGTCACTGCGAACCATATTTGTCGTAAGCATCTGCAGCGAAGGGGAGAATCAATGCGCCTTATTGCCGGTTTTTTCATAGCGTCCACGGAGACTGCGCCCTTCTGCGCCACCATCCTGCCGACATTGAAGCGTACGAAGGTCACTGCGAACCATATTTGTCGTAAGCATCTGCGGCAAAGAGGAGAATCAATGCGCCTTCTTGCCGTTTTTTTCACAGCGTCCACAGAGGCTCTAATCTGCGCCCTTCTGCGCCACCATCCTGCCGACATTGAAGCGTGCGAAGGTTACTGCGAACCATATTTGTCGTAAGCATCTGCGGCGAAGAGGAGAATCAATCCGCCTTCTTGCCTGTTTTTTTTGCACAGCATTTACAGAAACTCTAATCTGCGCCATCCTGCCGGCTTTGAAGCGTGCGAAGGTCACTCCGAACCATATTTGTTGTAAGCATCTACGGCGAAGGGGAGAATCAATGCGCCTTCTTGCCGGTTTTTTCACAGCATCCCACCTACACTGTACCTAGCTACACTGCCACGCTGTTCCCAGATCGATCTTACAGGATTGTTGCTTGTTATGGATATGCTTCTTTACTTTTTTTTGTTATATAAGATGGGTTCCCTTTCAACTCACAATCTCCCAGCAAGCCCCACGTCTGCCTCCTATTCATAAATGGCTACCTCCACTCAACTCCCAGACGCAGCCCTCTCGTTCCTTGCCTCAGACCTCCCAGACAACAGCACTGCCAAGGCCATGGCCGCGATTCTCCTCATCGCCGTCATCGCCGCAGCACTCCTCCACTACTTGTCCCCGATGCGCCTCGCGCGCATTTTGGTTGCCGCCATTGTTGCGACGGAGAAAACCTATCTCGAGGCGCTGGAGACCGGCTTGCTCTCGGCGTCGGACGTCCACACAGCGGAGATGTTATCTACGTGGGTTAATCCCCATTCCCCTCGTCGATTAATTTATCTGAGATGTGGATAGACTCGAGCTCAAAACCTCCGCCATTCGCGAAGGGACCCTCCGCAACTCCCTGTCTCTTGGTTCAACCCTCCGCGAATTCTTTGCCGGCCGCACTTTCACCCTCCTCCGCTGCATCCGCGAGGTGCACGAGCTCCAGACGCATATCGAGGTACATATATCCACCTTTTGAGACGATCCGTTCAGGTTGTTAAACCAAGCCTGTTTGAAAGATCTTGAAAGAAGCCCGACTCCGCGAAGACAACTCACATCCATTTGCGAATCGCGCGCGGGTGGTTCCACTTCGCCAACGCCGTTACCCAAGTTCTATTTTTTAAAGAGTGGGGGGCGAATATTGTCCATACCGGATATACTCTATGTTGTGTATCGCGATCCTCCTGCTAATTGTTATCGAATTGCTTTCTGTATTATTCTATGGTTTCATTTGGCTTGATGAACTGAGATTCAGCGACTCGAGGCAGCGTGAGAGTCAACAGAGCAAATTAATTCAGCAAAGCACGAGCCGGCCCTCTTTCTTTACTAAATTAGTGTGTCAGGGAGCACATGCGACCTTTCCATGCTGCGTTGGATACATGCGCCCGCATCTGAGCATTTGCACATTGTCCTCGCATGACACCTGATATTAATCGTGGATTGGATGCACACAGAACTTCTGCCCACACTCTTTACTTTTGCCTGGTGGTTCGGTTTCTAGCAAAAGGGCTGCGTCCCCACCACTGCCTCGCATGCCTCCATTTCAGACAACGAGTGAGATTCGCATCCCCGATAAAGCCAAAAGCCGAGTACACGTTTTGGAAAAGATACTTCTTTTTTTGATGGTTCCATTCCACTCGGCAGTGTGTTTGATCCCAACCAAACTATTGGCTGCAAATCCAACGACAGCCCAGGTGCCGGCTTGAAGCGCTTGCCTTTCAAATTTTGAACAAGAGCGGCAAACCGTATTTGTGTGGAGTACCAAAGCGTGCACAAGCATTCGATTACTCTTTTCTCTCCGAGGGTTGTGTTCTGATCATTACCTTCTACAGGGGTTCGAACACATCGGAGGTAATCATGGTGCACCCCGATAGATTCACGGAAAGCTGCAGCGGGTCGATGTTTAAGGCGAACATCCTGAGTGCCGAGAACATAGCTCAATGACGTTTGGATGCAATTCTTCACTTCACGACCAAAGATGTTACACTATTACAAAGTCCAAAAGAATGGCAGTGTTCCCACCCATCTTTGAATTAAACATACGTCCGGTGGTATTTGGACGGTTCCGAGGATGATGACATAGGAGTGCACACATTCTATTTAAATTTTCAACCGTGGGAGGTCCGGCAGATCCCGTTGGCTCAGCATTTTCATTAAAAAAATCATCACACTAAAATTCGGGGCATAAAAGGTAAGACGGCGGTGTAATACGGTGCGATAACAGGGAGAGAGCCCTAACTATAAAAAATGTGGAGTAATCTCAGCTGGGAAAAAATGTTCGATATAGAGAAAGGTCTTCGATTCGCTCCAGTATCGACCCAATTCATGATAATATTATTGCTATTTGTTCTGCGCCACAACTTGCGCGAGCCATAACTCCTCAACCATTGCTCTGATCCCCATGAACCCATAGTGAAATTGAATCGTCTCGTCCAGCTCTAGAGCCCCCCGGAGCCAGTTTCGTGATCTCGCCACTTACCTGTTCTCCTGGCCTGATGGGTTGGTTTTCGAGTGCGTGGGTCACAGCAATGCAGGACAGGGATTTTCAGGTAGTTTAAGTGCTTTAAAGAGGTCTTATATATGCCAGGGAGAGCCCCCGTGTATTTCTATGCACTTGTCTCAACAACAGGTGTAGTACACGCAATTCCGTATCCCGTGAATCTGTTGCGTCTACTATATCACATTGGGAAAAGCATAGTGACCTCAAAACACATGGGGGGCCCTTATTAGTATCCATGAGACCCATATTGTGCATTCAGACTCCACGCGTACCCCACGATTCCGATGTTGCAGCCCGCGCACGCGAAAGACAGGCCTTTGCCCCAGGTCGACAAGGAAGCCGTCCGATGACAAAACTGACCCCGGGGGGTTTTAGAGCTCAACAGGGAGATTTGATTTCACTATGGGTTCATGGGAATCCGAGCAATGGTTGAGGAGTTATGGCTCGCGCAAGTTGTAGCGCAGAACAGTTGAAAATCCCGTGACCGCCAACTATTTTGCAAATAGCAATAATGTGGGTAATATGTAAAACAGGGAGGCATCTGGCGTGATCAAGAAACTTTCAGAGGCGCTGCACCACCCGGCAGTGAATGAGACTCTGGAGTAACGTTCAGATGCTGCAGGGCCACTGATGCGGTAAATTTGAATACACCACTGAGCGTGGAGCACAAATGACAGCGTGAAAGTATGATTGATGTTTTCTCTTTAGAACCCACGTTTTTGTGAGTGTGACGACCGCGGTGGTCAGACCGACGGCGTGGGACGGCTAATTTTGAACCACATCCCGCTCAGTTTTAATGGTCACCGTGAATGTAATGCATTTAAATTTCCGTTCCATCAATGCCTGGCAATTTATGTGTTGGTGAATTGAATATTCCTCTTAACCACCCGCACCTCACGGCTGCAGTGAAAGGCTGAAGGTAAGTACGGCAGGCGGAAATTTTGAGCGGCTTCGTCCTCGAAGAACAATGTATGATATAGACAGCAATGGTGATAACAAACAGGTTTTATAAAACAGAAGTAGAGCTCGGTGCCTAATCACGCCATATGCAGCGGTGAATGACTAGTAAGCAGGACCATGGCCGGCCCTATGGCAGCGTCGGCGAAGGTCCAGGGAAACTGCCCGTGTGCAAAGCGGGTTCAAATTGCTCTGGCGCAAGTGGGCTTCCTTCAATATCTTGAAAACGAAAATGGGGATTAAATTGAGTGAAGTGCAAGCACTGGTATATTACCTTGATGTGCGTCTCAAACCCTTGGACCTCGCGGATGCAACTGAACATGGTGAGTGTACGGCCTTTGAAGAACCCTTGCAGGCCGGCCCTCCACGAGAGCGAGTCGCGCATGGTCGCTATGCGGATGGCGGAGACTTTGCGCTGCAGGCTGACGGACAGTTGAAAAAAAAAAAAAAACCGGTGGACGTTGGCGCACGTACATATACAGCGCTTCTGTTTCGGTGACTGAAAGGAGGCCCATCTGGAGCACATCGATGTATGTGTTCTCGGCCTTGGACAAGGCAGTGATTAGGACCTCCGTTAGGCGCTGGGGGGACGCGTAGTGAAGGGTCGCTGCCGCGATGGCAGGGGTGATGAAAGCCGCGAGGATGGTGCTGGTGGCGGTGATTGGCAGCGCTGAGTTGGCGACCATGGAAAAGGATGCGTCTGGGATAGTGGGCATTTCAAAGTCGAGGATTTACGAGCTTGGGAGATTGAAGCGACATGGTGGTTTTCGGCTCACCTTTATACGTGGGTGAGGGTTATAATTGGATATCCATGTTAACCTAGCACCGGGGTAAGGATCCTGGTCATAATTGGATCTCCATTGGGTGAGAGTCAAAGCTGTGCCTCAGTACATGCACCGCTTCAAGAAGGTGTTTTTTTACCCTTACCCCGTTTGGACGAGGACAGCGTGGGACTCTCAGCTGATTTTGAACCACGATTCAACATGAATTTACATTACAACTATTTCAGCTCCTGCAACAAACCCGCCTTGGACCTGCCCCCTTGTGTTTTAGTGACTCGATCTGCTCTGTCGACGTGGCACGCGGTCTCGCTGAATCTGACTGTTAAATGCTCGGGTATTAGTAAGTAGGTGAGCAGAGCTATAGAATAAAATAGAAGGGAATTCGATAAAAATTGGGACGGGCGACACCGCAAACATATAAACAATCTTCTTTTTCATTACAAATTGCCCGCTGAAGCTTTACTAACTTAATTTTCAAGTCAAGTCGAATCGGGGAATGGCGGCGACGGCGAAGACAAACCGCACGCGCGCGATTCGCGAATAGGTGTAAGCTGTCATCGCGCAACTGGGTTTCTTTCAATATCTTCAGAAAAAATCCTTGGCGGAACCGTGCAACGAGGAGCAAATGCGAAGGACATGCCTCGATGTGCGTCTCGAGCATCCGCACCTCGCGAATGCAGTGGAAGATGGCGAATGTATGGCCATTCAGAAATTCGCGGAGGGTTGAGCGAAGAGAGGGCGTCGCGCAGGGATGCTTCGCGTATTTTGAACACTTTGAGTTGTAGGCTGTCCAATAGTTCAAAGAATTGAATTTATGAAACGAGGGGGGGCGCACGTTGACAACATCTCCGCCGTGTCGATGTCAGACGCGGAAAGCAAACCCGTCTCGAGCGCCTCGAGATATATTTTCTTGACATTGGCGATGGCGGCGATGAGGACGCGTGTAAGACGGGGAGGGGACGCGTAGTGGATAATGCCTGCCGCGACGACGAGCATAGAGAGAACACCAAATATAGTGGTGTTGATGGTGGTGCCGCCGGGGACTAGCGGCGCCAAAGGGAGAATGGAGAGACAGGCTTCAAATTCAGGGAGGCTTGACATGAGGAATTTGGGAATAAGTAGACCCACGAGAGATAGCCCCGTTCTTATACCGCAATCCAAGAAACAGCAGTGCCCATTATGAAAACCTATTCTTAATTTGAATGCCGGGACACGCTTGAATTTGACGCTAGGTGGTGCTTGTCACGGGGTTCAGTGGTGGTATCTTAATGAATCATTGATGCTTTTGCCGGAAGATCACTGCGCCTCAGCGGGAGCACCATCTTGTCGCTGGCGCCTTAGCGGGAGCACCATCTCGCCATGGCTAAACGCAGCCCCGTTCTCCGTGGTATGACACCGAAGCCAAGTGAACATCATCAGTTTGGGCCCAAGGAGAGCCCCAGGCCCCAATTATTGGAAGGATGTCGCAAAATAGGTCAAGGTTAACGGATTCGACTTCCAGTACCAGCAAAAATAACGATAGTCACTTCTTCACCGGCAGAGATTCTGAAACCCGCGCTACCTTTCGGCTGCCTTTCGGTGATCTGTCAGTTCCGCACTCAGGACGACAGCCGGGAGCATCGGAGAAGGTTTAGTTGCCGCGGCACTTTATTAATCGTGAAGATTGTGGAGGATATGTAATCCCCGATCAATCACTACGCCTGCTCGCTAGCAACAGCCAGCGTAGATTTCCCGTCGGTCATTTAACAATGATAATAGATAATAGACCGAGCGAAAAGACATCAGAACCGCGGAGATGGTACTCCGGTCGCAGTACCAGGTCCATAGGGCGCTGTTTATAATTCCCAGGACCATTATAAACTGTTTTTAATTCCGGGTTTGTAAACAGGGCGTTTATAAACGTGTTTATAAACACTTACTGTAAAAGAACCAAAAACAGTCTTTTTGGATGGGTTTTGGCAGTTTTTCGCCTCAATTTTATGCCGGGCGAGCAAAGGCAACCCAACTTCCAGACCTGGGTCTTCGTACGGCCTCTTGAAGGCTCAGCAGTTGAATTTGGGTTCAGCGAAGCCCAGAATTCAAATCATTCTATATCAGTTTGGTCGTATTCTGAATCATCCGAGGGACACCTTTCATACAGAGGTTAGAGGTCATTCTTTGGACATTACTTTCACTGGCGGTCATCCGATTTCTAGTCAATTTTGGGTGAGGTTGGACAGTACCAAGCACTGCCACTGTGAATTAAAAACCGGTACTTTCAGCGCGACCATTTAAAAACAGGTTTATTATCCGCTGTTTATAAACCGGTTTACAAACCTGACTTATAAACAGCGCCCTATACCAGGATCAAACTTTTGCGAAAGTGATCACTGGTCATTGACACGTTGGGGCACATCTACTGGTAGTGGTGGGGTCATGAATTCGGGGAACATTGCAGCGACTGAAGGCCGAAGACCCAAAAGAGGCACCATTCGACCAGTGGAGATGGAAGTTGTGAAAAAGAAACGCAATCAGTAGCCGGCAAAGATCGGACTGATCCGACTCGGACAGCGTGGGACTCGTGCCCAATTTTGAACCACATTCGATCGGTTCAATAGAGAGTTTGCGATGCAGCCATTCGAGCCACCTGATGGCTGTTTGGCATTGCGCAAATTGATGGCTAATGGCTCGAATGGCTTTGATACTTGCCCCTATTTTTGGAGTCATTGAGTTGCCTCTGACATATATAACGGCCAGATTGTAGGCCCAAAATAGTTAATATTGTTGAATTCAGAGGCCTCATGCAGACTAGGGGCATTCCTTAAGCTCTGCGCATGATAACACACTCATTGACACTCTTCCTAGTAGAAAAAATCCTACACTGACTTTATTTCATCAACCATTCAAGCCATAGTAGCCATCAGTTTGCGCAACGCCAAACAGCCATCAGGTGGCTCCAATGGCTGCATCGCAAACAGGCTAATGAATTTAACGACTGGCTCAACAAATCACCCCGCCGACTTTATTAAATTGATTTGCTCCGTTGTCTCTCGCTATCAGTCGCTGGATCTCAGTTCAATGCCAGACGCAGGCCGAAGGCAATCAGAGATTTAAAATAATCCAGAAAGCAATTCGATAACAATTGGGACGAGCGACATATACACGTAGACAACATATAAACAGGCTGTACAATCTTCTTTTTATGTCATTTTTTAGTTTACAAATTTCCCGCTGAAGCTTTACTAACTTAAGTTAGATACTTTTCAAGTCAAGTCGAATTGGGGGAATGGCGTCGGCGGCGGAGACAAACCGCACGCGTGCGATTCGCGAAGGGGTATAGGTTGTCTTCGCGGAGCTGGTTTTCTTTCAAGATCTGTAAAAAATAAATTGGTGTTAGCAAGGAGCGCAATCAGCGCGTGGTGTCAAAAGAAAGATGTGTACCTCAATGTGAGTTTCAAGCACTCGCACCTCACGGATGCAGTGGAGGAGGGTGAACGTACGGCCCGCGAAAAATTCGCGCAGGGTTCCGGAGTGAGAGAGGGAGTTGCGCAGGGAGGCTTCGCGTATTTTTGAGACTTTGAGTTGGAGTCTACCCGCATGCCAAATAAATACACGGATGAGGGAATAGAGGATCAACGTACGTAGACAACATCTCCGCCGCGTCGATGTCAGACGGCGAGAGCAACCCCGTTTCGAGTGCCTCGAGATATATTTTTTCGACGTTGGCAATGGAGGTGACGAGGACGCGTGTGAGACGGGGAGGGGACGCGTAGTGCATAATGCCTGCCACGACGAAGGCTAGTACGAGGATAAGGATGGTGGTGTTGGTGTTTCCGGGAGCTGGCAGCGCCGAAGAGAGAATGGAGAGGCAGGCTTCGAGTTCAGGGAGGCTCGACATGAGGAATTTGGGAATGCATAAGATGACCGGATGGGCCCGTTTTTATAATGTACATATAGCTGTTGAGCATCACCGGAATCTGGGCGCTAAAAACGTGTGTCACCGAGTTATCCCGGTCTTCTCGTTGTCAGCGCTTATCCGGTGCTTATGCCTGCGGCCAACGCTACTTTCGGTGATCTGTCAGTCAGATAATGCCTCAGGCCTCAGGACGACAGCTGGGAGGATGGGTGAAGGTGCAGTCGGCGCGCCAGCGCACTTTATTATATTATAAGTTTATTGACCTGAAGCGTGAAGATAATCCCGATCAACCACCACCTGCCAGCTAACCTTGAGCCAACCAGCTAACTAACTAGTTAGTTAACAAGTAGAGAAGATGTAGGAATGATAATCACGGAGATGATAGTCTACCGCCACTTCCCGATGATGGAACCAATCAGCGCAGGCTAATCATTTCGTTATACACCCCCCCCGGTGAGATGACCGTCCGAGTCTACAAGAAAGCCTCGTGATTTGGCTGTCTTTGGCAGTTAAGTAATCAAAAGTCCGAATCGTGGGACCAGAACATTGTCCAAGTGGTGGTCGCCTCCGTGGCGAGCAGAATTGCGACCAAATGAACATATTGCGACGAAGTGAACATAAAAAAGGACCCGCAGGCAACACGTGGAAAGGCGGATCACTTTGTCGGACCTTTCTGAATCTGACTTGAGCGCGCCGACGGGCGCTCGACTTGCCAACTTAGCCGTAACTGACCCTTCGAAATCTCATGATCCTAAGATGGTGGTGTTAGCGCTATAGCACAGCTGTGCGGGCCTAACTTTCTCACCGACTCCGGGAAAAACCAGCGCCTCGTTGTCGTCATCGATGGAAACTGGTTAGTCTGGTTTAATTTTATCAGCAACCGCCCTTCACATCCACTAACATTTCCTCCTCAGCGAAATTTTGACGAAATTGCAAGGTTCGAGAACCGATCGGTGCGGCTTATCATACGGGCCCCGGGTTATATTTCGGGTAGCCATCCAAGGTGTGTTTTCGCCACGAAAATATGTCGGTCGATTTCTATTCGTTGATCTAACCGGCGCCGTACCGTCGTTTCTGATGCTGACTTGGCTCACTCTTGGTGCTGAGCTAACTACATCGTTGTCTTGATCCCGCTCTTTGAACTTGTTGATCCAACCCTGGTTTTGGGCTGTTGAAGGAACTCCATTCCATTCTTGATTCAACCTCCGTTACGGTGCCGACGCGGAGCTAGCAATATAATTTGCTCTTCGCCACGTTCGTCTTTCTAAATTTCTTGTAAGGCTCCAACCGTTTAGTTCGTTTGTGGACCCCGGCAAACTAAACGGAAATGGTATATAAACAGTTTAAACCGCTTTAAACAGTTTATAAATGGTATTTTTTAGAATATATTGACTCGCACCTGTCTGGAAGGGTCAAAGCTAGTGTTTTGACCATTCTGAACACGCATACAAGAACTTGATCGCTATCTGTTGACCTAAAGTGTACCAAGATGTTCGTGAAGGCGGGATAAGGGCGGAATGCGGGCAAGTCGTTTACCGAGAAGGCCGGCCGCCATCAAAACGCGGAGGGTCCTGCCTGTCGGTGAGTGCTTCCATGCTCCGTGACCAGCGTGGGTTTCAAACGCATTTTATCAACCTCGCTGGATCAGAATTCTGCATCAGAAAACGACCTCCAAGCCGCGGTAAGTGATGGATTCTTGAGAACTTGTTGAAAACGTTTATAAGCGGAAACGGTTGGAGCCTTAATTTCTTGGCAGGCGCTCTAGTATCAGTACTAACTTGTGTCTCGTTTGATGTAGTGACACTAGAAATGGCGCGGACTCGCGCGTGTTCGAGCGGCTCGACTTGGAAAGTTAGCACTTAGCACATTAAGGTTCGGATCAGGACGACAAGAAACGACATCGTGGGACAAGTGTAAATGACGAATGAGCACGTGTTCACGCGCCCTCTCTGCGATGAACGTTGATGAACGTCGCCTCGTTTCGCCCTCAGACCGCCGTGCACCAAAACAAGATCCTCAACGCTGGCCCCAGCAACAGCAACAGCAGCAACCACCTCCACAAAAACAGTCATGGCCCCCGTAACAACCACGGTACGGCCAGCCCTATCGCGAACCCTACCCACGCCAGCCCCCGCCCCAGTCTAATCCACAAGGCAACCCCAACGCCCCATACATGCCCCCACGCACCCAGGCCTCGCTCTATCCATCCCCGCCCCCCTGCCCGCCCGGCCCCGTCCCTGGTTCGTACTCCGAGCCTTCACCCATGTATGCCCCCATGGATGCACTCCGCCAGCCCGGCCCCCCACCGCCGCGAGATCACCGGGAACGAGGCCGGGACCGGGAGCGCGAGCGCAAACACGATCGAGAGCGAGAACATCTTTGTACGCACTCTGTGATGTGCTCCGCATCTGTTCTGACTTCTATGGTCATTATGACTGCGGGCCCGCGTCGTGTAGGCGTTCTATTGAATAAGTACCCATTCTACGCTCAAGTACACCGAGACACATACTTTCTTCTAATCCGTCAACATCTCCAAAGAAGCAAAAACGATAACAATGTGATAACGATGCCGAACGAGCACGAGCAGTTAACAGTAGAAATCCTTCGCTCATGGGTCCCGCATTTGCAGACGTTGCATCCCGAGCGTTGGTGTCGCCGAAGGGATACCATCAGTGTTGCAGTTCCACCTCGAAGAGGATTCAGTTCGCTCAGTTGTCCTCCCTTCAATATCTGTCAAGATCGAACCTAGTTTAATGGATCGTCGCGGGAGGAAAGAAGGAAAAATATACCTCAATGTCAGTTTTCAACGTTCAATCCTCCCATATGCATCCAACTATCTTCAGCGGTCTGCCTTGGAAGTATTCCCGAAACAATGCCCGGATCGACAACGAATTGCGGAGGTGTGCCTCCCGAATCTTAGAGACTTGAATCCGTAGTCTATGGTCAGCCAGGTAGCAAGCGGGATATATGGAATATTATTATGGATCGGCTCACCTTGACAGTCTGAGTTCCATGTTGGCATCGAAGGCAGAGAGCGCGCCGGCTCCGATGGCTCCGAGATACGCATTCTCAACTTCGTCGATAGCGGCAACCAATTTGCACGTCAAATACATTGGTGAGATGCGGTAAATTATATGCGCCATCATCAAGGTGAAGATGATCACGGCAATGAGGATGTTCGTCAGAGAAAGTGGATTAGAATCAGTCTATTCACCGAGGAACGACACTGGCAGAGCGGTATCAGTGGCGCCGGACATATTCTATAGGAAAGTACGTGGCCTGGATGTGCAGACTAATGGACCTTATATGGCCCCGCGTTTCTTTCTCGATCCCATCGACTTCACAGCTTACTGAAGACACGATGTTAAAGTCTACGCCATCTCGCCGGCTCGTCGATTTTCTCCCATAACTCTATCTGTATGAATATCTCCAAAGCTTTCAATGCCAGATTTGTTCGCTTCCAACAATGACCTGTCGTTTTTGTTTTATTTTATTTTGAGGAAGAGAGACGTCAGTCTGTGCGATTTCAATCGGACCGATCCGTCGTTTTGAGTGTTACTAGTTATTTCTCTCCTTTTTATTTCGGCCTGAAAACTCGTCGTAGGGTAGGGTTGAATATTCTGATTTAAGATGTAGCTTCAATCACTACCTTCATAGCCAGCTTTCGAATTCTCTTTCTCACAATCACTCTATCTGAAAATGCTATCAATAGCAGCATTTCCCCGTTTTATTTCAAGACTGGTGTCGGCGTCTTGGTGATTGATTTTCTTCCCCTTCTCTAAATTCCGTGTGCTTTGCACAATCCTTAGGTGTCAATGGTATGACCTGAAGTTCATAGAATTTTATTTGTCTGAGGCAAGGGGAGAGGCAAAGGCGGTGGGTAAACCATTGCTAATCCTCAGCTATCGTGCCAGGCCGTCATGGTTCGTTTTTGTACGCCTAATCTCAGCTCACTGTTCAATGCTCGGGTACTAGTACTGTGATCAGAGCCATAGAATATAGAATAAGACAGAAAGCAATTCGATAACAATTGGGACGAGCGACATAGATACGTAGGCAATATATAAACTGGCCATACAGTCTTCTTGTTTTTGTTTACTTGACAAATTTCCTGCTGAACCTTTACTAACTTGAATTTCAAGTCAAGTCGAACCTGGGCAATGGCGTCGGCAGCAGAGAGAAAGCACGGCCACCCGCGTGCGACCCTGAATCGCGAATGGGTGTAGGCTGTCTTCGCGGAGTTGGGTTTCCTTCAAGATCTTAAAAATAAAATAATATGTCAACGAGCAGCGCGTGGAGTCAGAAGAAAGATATATGTACCTCAATGTGAGTTTCAAGCGCTCGCACCTCGCGGATGCAGCGAAAGAGAGTGAATGTGTGACCTTTGATAAAGTCGCGCAGGGTTGAACGAACAGAGAGGGAGTTTCGGAGGGAGGCTTCGCGTATCTCGGAGACACTGAGTTGCAGGCTATCTAATGATTAAAAATAATATCGATTAAGGATCTGGGGAACTCACGTATACAACATCTCCCTAGTGTCGACATCGGACAGCGAGAGTAGACCTGTCTCGAGCGCCTCGAGATATATCTTCTCGACGTCGGCGATGGCAGCGACCAAGACGCGCGTGAGGCATAGGGGGGACGCGTAATGGACAATCCCCGCTGCGACAATAAGGACAGCGGGGGCCACCGTGACGAGGATAGCGGTACTAGTGGTGATGGTGCTGGCGGGGGACGGCAGCGCCGAGGTGAGGATGGAGAGGCAGGCTTCAAGCTCAGAGAGGCGCGACATGTAGAACTGCCAGTTTAGACGCCTCCGATGCGCGGCTTTTATACATCACCTAAACTCCTCAAGGCCTTTGTGAGGATGCGACAGTCACGGGTGTAACAGAAATATTTCCCGGAAAAATAACTACTGTACAACGAGATATATCCCGTTTGTTTCACCTCGGCCAGCCAATTAAACCATTTGGAAGCATGTGGCATAGCCAATCCCTCCCAACTTTGGCTCAGTTTTCCCATGTCGTATCGCCACACCATGACCTATGCGCCGCATCGGCCACCCAGGCCCCCGGTCACTACCTATGAACTCCGTCCGGAATAGAGTAAATCAAGGCCAAAATTTGGTGTTTTTGGGTCCGGGATATAGAGTAAAACAGTCACCTCAGAGGCATCCAACATAGAGTAAATCAGCGCCGCAGGCCCGGAAATTTGGGGACATATCAGTGAGGACTTGAGGAAATTTTTCTCTAGAGCTGTCCCTGTGTGTTAAAATTTGGTTCAAAATCTGTCGCAGGCGCTGATGCACCGAAATCTAGGCTAAAAAAATGAGGCGGAGACGAAAATTCGAAAATTTCCCCCCAAAAATCGGTCCGGCATAGAGTAAAACAGCCCTCGGAAGGCCAAAATTCGTAGAGTAAATCAACCAAAATCTTGGACTTTTGACGGACGGAGTTAAAAGGTAGTGACCGGGGACCTGCGATGTCCGTCCTGATTGCCTATTTATGGCTGCCATGCAAGGGAGGAGGAGGAGGATATATTATACTGACACGGTCCCACAATTGGAACAGCCAGTTTACTACGTATGACATCGTAACTTACAAGGGTGTCAGATCTCTGGATGGGCCACACCCATCAACTCGCGTGGTAGTCATGTTTGATTGATACGTGCGGTCCAAGCAAAAAATTCCTAACGTGCAGGGATAAAGGTTGGCGTGAAATATGTTTGGTGGCCTTTCGGACTTTCAGACAAGTTCCACTTTTGTTGCACTACACTTAATTATGGGACATAACTTCACAGATATGTATTGATAATGTAATGCAAGCAATATGAGCATTAAATAGGCCTTTAATCAACCTCTAATGCCGCAAAAGAGAGGGATTCAAAGGTTTCGGACATGCTTCCCCATCTGGGGGGGTAGCGGATCAGTGTGTCCGATCTAGAGATCTGACACCCCGTGCTGCCATGCAATATTTAAGGCCAAGAACTTTACAAAAATTCACTTACGTCACGTCTCAACCGCTTTCTATCCCCTCAGCCTGTTATGGAGTGGACCAAGTGGGCAGCACAGCCGCGGCTACAATTTTCAAAGAGTCCAATGTTACGATCAGCGATGCCTGATCGCAAAGAACAATACAAACGGCTTGTCACAAGTCGTGTTGCGAGATGTGCCCCCGTCCGAATTCACCGATTTTAATATTCATCACTACAGGTCCGAGTCGGAGTGATGGACAGCGTGGGACTCTCGGCTAATTTTGAACCACATCTCCCTCGGTTCAACTACATAGCGGTCAACATGAGAATGCATTGTATTTCTGTTCCATAAATGTCTACACCAATCTGCGCAGCGTGTACGCACTCTTCCCCGTAGTATCATGCGTTGATGAATTAAGTAATCCTCTCAACGAACATTGAACCGCGAAATTTACAGAATGGTGCTATGGTACAGGGCAAAAATAGTTCGCCGCGTCAGGTTGGCGCGGCGGGGATGCGGCGGTGACGCGGCGGTCCAAAAATTAGCGACCGCCGTGCGTACGCTCCGTGGGCTCCAGCTACAGGATATACATACAGTAGGTACCCACAGTATACTAGCATATGATGGTAAAGAAATAGGCCTATATACTTGCGTGTACATCGTGCTAGTCACCGCAAAGTTAATCTTGTACGCGGCAGTGATGCGGCGAAGTGCATGGTAAATTCGCCGCGTCCCACCTCTTTGAGGCGGCGATAGCGCCGCGTCACGCGGCGGTCAGCGGCGGTCCAACATAGGCGACGCGGCGCATACAAAATGTGACGCGGCGCGTTTTCAACATGACGCGGCGGTCCCAAGTGTCGACGCGGCACTACAGCGGCGCCAACTCGACCTTCACAAAACCAACTGAACATCACATTCACTCATTATTTAGCCTGAAATCTTCTTCCTCACAACTCCTGTTCATTCACTCCCGCTGCACAGGTTTCTTGTTCAAGCAACGGGCCATTTTGACGCCATCACACCAGTTGACTATTTCAGGCCGCTACCACGCCTCTCCACGACTCCAATACGCAAGATAAAGTCAGCGGAGGTTATCATGCTGTGTAATCATGGCCAGGGACTCGGTAGAAAATGTTGGGAAACATGCACGTACAGCGGTGCGGGCCGTGCGGCAAAACTACGAAATCAGTGACATTGCCTTCACTGACTCGACACTGTTCTTGTCGAGAATAGCGACCCTCAATCGGTCTGGAGGGTACAATAATATCGCCAATCCCTCAGAAATTGGATTTGGATAGAAATAGGGCACCTAAAAGACGAACGGCGCCGCGCGGCCAGGTGCAAAATGCGACAACTGCAAGCATTTTCTGACGGAGTCCTCAGCAGTTTCAAGTGCCGCAACATAGAGATATGAGCTTTTAAATTGTTATACCATATATTTTGTTTGGAGACTTGAGCTTTGAGGGCAGTGCGACGCGGTGCGGCGAAGTGCACAGTGGCGCCGCGTCAGCCAATCAGCGCCGATACGGCAGTTGAGACCGCCCTAGTCTGCCATAATGTATATTCCATTCATGAATTTGTGTCTAGTGAGCCCCCGAATTGAAGTCCTTCTTCGTCTGTCCTCGACGCTGTCCATACGCTAAATGTTGATTGCACAGCCACTTGTTCAAACTTGGGGATGCACGTAGGTTCATAGTGAGTTCCGGAATGAGTCTGAAAAAGCATGCACAGGAGCACTGGAAAACATCAATCTTCCTCAGGGACTTACTCAAAATGCTGAGATTGAACCATTTGCTGAGGTTATGGATGTTTAGTGCAAACACGCGGTGTAGAATATCTCAACCTGCACGCCACTCCTTAGTTCCCTTGCGCCGAATAAGTCGCTAATCTCTTTGAATTCACCAAAGAAGACTCGGAATCTGCTCGAAAAAAATACTGCTAGGAAAATACCTTGAAAAACTGCTTAGGAAAGATGCTGTACGGCAAAAATTGGGACATGTCTCCTTGCATATCAGTTGACGCTGTTCTCTTGGGATTCATGCCCCAAAATTTGGTGGGGAGCAGGTCATGGAGTGTAGGAGTCTCCAATAGGAACGGTGAGCTGAGATATTTAATCTAGGCGATGATCGGCGCGGCGCGGCGCAGTGGTTCTAACGTGGTGGTGGCTGTGCTACCGTCGCAACAAGAGGGTAAACCGCCGCGCTGCTTCCAGCTCCTTCCAGCTTGTTTTCTTGCCATTGTACAAGCTTTTGGCGAGATTAATCGGTGTACATACATCCCTGGACCCTGAGCAACCCCAAACCCGTGCAATACATCAGGTAGGCAAACTCAAGAATGTATCCCAATCTTTGACTAGATTGTCCTTAGTCAACCAGTTTCACGTCGCCAGTTTCACGTCGAAAACATCCAACAAATACTTCAATTTCCTTAAGTTTGCGATAAAACCACCGTCCAAGGGCACTGTGTGGAGGAACAATGTGGATCGAATTACAATCACGAAATTAGCTACGGGTAGTTTGCGGGTCAGCTCGCGGTGGTCTGACATATTTGAGAACAATTTAGCCTTTCAAACTTGCACAGACTGCGATTGAAACGAGCATCGAAGAATATCAGAAAGAAATGGAATGAGAGACAGTACGATGGTTGCAACACGAAGTAGACTTCTCGGGTTCAATTCTACCTTCTGCACGAGAGTTTGAGAACAATTTAGCCTTTCAAACTTGCACAGACTGCGATTGAAACGAGCATCGAAGAATATCAGAAAGAAATGGAATGAGAGACAGTACGATGGTTGCAACACGAAGTAGACTTCTCGGGTTCAATTCTACCTTCTGCACGAGAGTTTGAGAACAATTTAGCCTTTCAAACTTGCACAGACTGCGATTGAAACGAGCATTGAAGAATATCAGAAAGAAATGGAATGAGAGACAGTACGATGGTTGCAACACGAAGTAGACTTCTCGGGTTCAATTCTACCTTCTGCACGAGAGTCTGGAACCAAAAGGACAAACCTGCCGCACGAAAAACACTTTACCGAATGAGCAAGGCCCATCAGTACAATCACCACACTGCAATGGTTTTTCAAGGTGTCTCTCGTGCCTTCTGCTAAATGAAATCCTTCTGCCAGCGGCGGCTCTTCTTCAGTTAGGATAGAGTATATACGATGTACTACGTTTGTAGGGAAAATTCGATCCTATCTTCCTATGGACCAAAGGATAGGATTAATCTTATCAGCTGCGGTCGTCGAAACTCTTTCCAAAATTATTCGTGCCTGAGCTCACGGAGTCCAGACAAATCTTCCCACAACTCCGCTACCGCGTTGATCTTAGGTTTTGAATAGCCTTTAACCTATCTGCTCGAACACAAGTCCCCAATTTTCATCTGCCAACTGCGGGGATACGAAAATGTCAGTGTTGCATCAATGTCCAGTGACGCGGTACTGATGTACGACTGCGGCAGCATTGCAGGGAATTTAGGAGCACCGTGGTCCGGAAAAATGGTATGTCTTCAGCGCCTCATAAAATCAACCTGTACACGGTGATTGGTAACACCGAGAGCGGTGGCTGGAGGAGCGTTATTCGCAGTGCGATGATCTTTTCCGGCTCACAATGTCTACAATGGCGATGAGAGGCAACAGCAACTTGGCGCGATCTTACAGCGGCTGCGATCAGAGCTTAGCATACTATGTGGTTGAGATATTTAGGCTACTACAAGTTGGATATCACGGTATAAGTGTTAGCGGCGATGGCGCGGCGATGCAGATTGAAGACGCGGCAGTCACCAGTGAGGACGCGGCGATCGGATGTTGAGACGCGGCGGTGGTACTAAGTGACGCGGCGGTGACGCGGCGCGGATCGGCGGACGCGGCGAAATATCCTAGCCCTATGGTACATACTACATATCCAGAGAGCACTTCGAAAGCGGTAATAAACGAGGGAGAAGGGAAAAAATTACACAGCATATGTATGGTTAACACGTACGGCGTATAGACTAAAATTTTAAAGATTGTAACTCGGGGAATAGTTTCGACGGCGGAGACACACACTTCGCACACGATCCGCGAAGGGGTGTACAAATATTTTAGTCATCTTCGCGCTTGCTACTCTGTTTCTTTGGGAACGGGGTGGCCGATCCCGGCAGGATGGTGGAGGGCCTGATATGTTGTCCTTAAAAAAAATGACAGTAAGCGTGCGCTAAATTCACGGTTACTCAAGACCTCGAACTACCATGTTTCTCCTCTCATCGAATTCCTCGTATTCCATACTGAGTTTGATCGAAATGCCCAGCATCTCTGAACCCTCCCTGTCGATCCTTGCATTACCACCACCCGGAAGCACTAAGGTCGTGGTCTTGGTCCTTGGAGTCATCGTCGCCACAGCAATTATCCACTACGCGTCCCCGATGCGACTCACTCGCGTCCTGGTCGCCACCATTGCCGCAACCGAACAATCCTATCTCGAAGCAATCGAGACGGGGCTTCTCTCGCCATACGATGTCGACACTGCGGAAATGCTGTCTTCGTGCATTGATCCATTACTCTGGTCACCCCATTTATTTGAAATATCGGCCAGCCTGCAGCTCAAGGTCTCGAATATTCGCGAAGCTACCTTGATTGACTCCCGTTCGGATTGGAAGGCATTACGCGGGTTTTTGAGAGGCTGTGCACTCACTATTCTTCGCTTCATCTGGGAGGTACGGGATCTCGAGGCATACATCGAGGTGATTAATTCCGGTCCCTTCTCCGACGTTTGCAGGGTTAATTGGATTCATTCTGAAAGATACTGAAGGAAAGCCGACTGCGCGGGAGCAACTTGAATCCGCTCGTGACACGCATGGTGTCCCGTCGCCGACGCCATTCCCCGAATTCCGATCTGTGAAAGGGAAAATATTGGATGTGATGTACGTTTGGAGATTCTTTCTACTATACCCGTGGTTGCTATCGTATTGCCCCTTGTACAATCGCCGAGAACGTTTTGCGAAGCTATGACCCGCAATTAAGTTCAATTAACATCGATCATGGAACGTGCAGGCTGTTGAAACTCACATCTCAGTCCACCTTTTGACATCATGCGCTGCTCGCTAATGTCACACCGATCTTGAAAGAACAGTAGTTGCGCGAAGATAACTTACACCAATTCGCATCTCGTGCGTGGGAGGTTCCTTTTTCGGCCGCCAATCCCAGATTCAAATCTATGCTAAAGAAATTTAGACCTTGTTTATGTGTGCTGTGTTAACTGTCCCTCCCCTTCGTTTGTTATCGAATTCCATTCTGTCCGCCGAGTGTTCCATGCATAATTTGAAGATTGAACATGTTGAGATTCAACGAGGCAGTATCCAGAAGAAAATAGATAATTCACAGACGCAACGAATTGTCGCGGTTCTTTCCTCTGTTTTCCCAGAATCTGTGGCAACCGCACTGGTGGACATGTTTAGGTTCAAACAAACCATTTCGTATGAAGGTTGAAGCCAACGTCGTTGGACTGAGCAACCCACTTTTGTGGGCGCGACCGTTGATTGGAGGTATGTAATTTGAAGGATCCAACGGCCTATTCTTTGAGGACTCGAGCCCTGATTGCATTGGGGAATGTTCAGTACCGGCTTTTAAAAAAAGAACGAACCAGGATAAACCGAGATACTCTTTCAGCAGGAGTGCAGGCGTGGTTGGGTGGCCGATTAGTCTGTAGGACTGGTGGCCGATGCAGGCCATGACTTTTTGAATGTGGCATGGGCGGTTGCTGCTGCTGCTGGGATTTGCTGGGGCCAGTGTTGAAGATCCTAATTTGGTGGGCGGTGGTCCGAGGGCGAGTCTTATAGCTTACAACGTTGAACTTGAACGAGGCGACCGGTTCATCGCAAAGAAAGCGAGGGAAGACGTCCACGTGCTCATTTATCGCCACTTCTCCCACGGTGTTCTTTATCAGCTCAGAGAAGTGGTGAGAAAACCTGTAACAAGGTGGATGACGATGGCCGAGATGTGCTAACCCCACCACTGTCTTAGGATAATAGGATCAAGAACTTTCGAGCGCGCGCGCCGGCGTACAACAAAGCGAGGTACGAGCTCAAATTTTGTTGTAGTGTCTGTTTATAAGAGACTAATCTACATCCCCTGTCTACATACCCCCATCAACGAGACTTGGACCGACGTAGCCACAGGCAGCCGAACGACGACAGGGGTCTGTGTACGGGAGCCCGGAACGCAGTGAATGATACGTTGCGAGCACGACTTGAAAAATGGTTGAAACTGTCAGTGTCCTGCAATACAGTTCAAAGGTGGCGAAAGCGATTCAGTACATACAAGCAAGTATTCAGTGTAATCAAAACGGAGGACTTGAAGCCAGTGTAAGATACAATGAAATGCGTCAAAAGATGGAAGTAAAATTGTTCCCGCAAAACAGGCATCGAGAAACCGACTCGAGGAACTCTTCCACCACCCAGCTCTGGGCGGAGGACGGTAGCCAATTGGGCATAGAAGCAGGAATGCAACTAGATAAAGGACGGATGGCCTTGCGAGTGCATCCTATACATGTCTGACGTTCGGCGTTGACAAGATGAACGTGGTCACAGAACAGCAGCCTGAATGAAACCCGACGTTACGAAAAAAACGGAAACAAGCGCAAGAGACCTCACCCCAGGAATGTCCTCTAGAACAAGACGCTTCGCTACCACTCTCCAGGTATACTTCAAGGCCACAGGCAGGGTACGTCTCCTCCATCGCTTGTTTTTCATAAAAAAAGACGGAATGTTTGAAGAAAGTGTATTTATGAGGATTTCAGCGTCGGAGCGGAGGTCGGATGGTGCGGTAGGCAGTGATGCCTGCAGAGCTATCCGTATTAAAAATGGTATGTCGTCCCTCTGCTCAACGTCGGCGTGAAAAAGTAATCGTAGAATCGCTGCATGTTAATTACCTTGTACGCATGTGGTGACGGCAGATAAGTGGCGGCAGAGGGTTCTCAAGATAATGAAAGATATGGTCCGAAGAACTGTTGAGCAACTTGACCGTATTCATCTCGTTTCGAGGGGTCAGATGTATGTCGCTGAGAGACCGTTCGAATCAGAAACAAAGACTGGTTGAGCATGCGGCTTACCCAGCAAATTCGGCACAGAAAGTCTCAAGCGAAGAGAGAGTAAAACATTGCATCCATACAAATGCTGCTTATACTTTTCGGAAATCTCCTCGTATGAGGATCAACATCGCCGGACCAGGATGGTACACAGGGCTTGGGGGTATATCTGCGTTCGCTAATAATATTTTATAACACGGGCTGGAGTTCAAGAAGCTCTTGGAGATGCAAGAAAATCGAGCGAAGCAGATGAAGAGGTGTGGATCCAGAAGCTAAGCCCAGTCAGTAATGTATTCAAAGTACGTCGCATTGCGTACAGGCTTTGGCCGATTCAGAATACTGCTCAACTCGTGAGAGCATGTCGTGTCGGAGGTTTGCACAATCGGGCAGCTGTAAGATCGATCAATTAACGGGCATTATTCGCGGCTGACTATACTTTCCTACGAAAGTGCTTTCATGCAATACATCGTATTTGTAGTCGAAGTCAGCTGGTTGCGCGGACCTTACGACGGATTAATCCAAAAGAGGTACAGAAATAAACGATCCGGATACTGAGACTCACTCTTGAACCCACACAGCAACGGAGTAGTCATCATAAGGTATCACTCCGCTCACGCGGTTTACGTCTCGTTTTGAAACTTTTGCTTTTTCGAAGCGAACAAAGTAGAACGCAAGATACCTGAAAGGCCTTCGCTAGTTTGATCACTCACGTCCCGAGATACGTTGGAAAGTTTAGGTTCCACTATCAGTGAGTTGATTACATGGATCGAGCCGTCGAAAAGAGAAACAAAAAGGGCGCCTTCGTGTTGAGCGTAGTGAAGCCCGGAAACGGGTTGAAGGGAAGATGAACCAACAGACATCTTTTGCGTACAAAGACGAAGGGAGCGGCGACCGGACCAGCCTAGGGTAGGTGAAACCCCAGACCACAAGGATAAGACGCCAGGGGTGGCCCGCACAAGAACCATCTGATTAAAATCTCAGTCCATGGTCAGATTGCCCACGCCGATTCTTACGTTTTCAAGAGGCAAAATCCAAGATAAAGCTGTCATCCCGGTGTTGTCTGGTTGAAATACGGCCGGATCTGATATTTCGACGCGTGTTTCGATAGTGTGGTCAAGAGAAAATCCGGAAGAGAAAGGAGCTGAGGAAAGAATTTGGATGATTTTGGCCAGCCCTACCGAACCATCCGCGGTGCCATAGGCGAGCACAATTTCGCCTACGTAGTATGATCAGTAACGTAACCGCTGGAAGCGCACGTCTAGAAGTACTTTCGTCTGCTTTAAGAGGAGTCCAAACTGAAAAATGCGAGGTGCGTTATCCATTCACTGGAAACTTTAACGGTAGTAACATGTTCGAGCGATGATTGCTTAAACCTTTTTTGGGTCAGGCGTGTTGAGATGATAGATGAGTGTTTTAACCTGAAGAGCATCAAAGTTCCAGCGCGAGTCCCCGTCACGAGAAGCGAACTGTCTAGACAAGGGGCGGGAATGATATCGAAATCCGCATGACTCGACCATAACAGGCCTGAAGATTAGTGAGCAAGGGGGATTTGGTGCCAGGACCGGCTTACTAGTTATTTGTGACCTGAGGGTCTGCTCAGCCTTCGAATGAGATTCCCGTGATGCCAATTCGGCGATGAAGGGGGTGAGTTTGCAGAGCTAGGCTACATCAGTGCCGGTACTGAAACACGTAAAATCCTAAAATCCCAAACCTTGGCCCATTCTCCTTTAATCGTATTTTTGGCTGCACGCCAAAGCGAGAGGTCCATGTTGGAGCTTAAAATGGCTGCAACACACCTGCAGAAAAGAAATCCAGTCAATGTGCAAGAAGTGATGTAACACACACGCACCCTCCGTTCCCCGTTAGGTTGCTGGGCGAGCATGTAATCGCACGAAGTCCGACATCCAAGGAGCCCAAAGAGACCGCGCCCCATTCTGACGGACAGGATTCCCGACTGGTCAATAAAAATACGCCGATACGGCGTAAATCAACCTTGAGTACTCGCAGGCCAGTTATGGCCGTCCCGTGGATTGAAATCATTCATCGTGGAAAACCACTTGACGTGAGAAAGCCGAACATCTCCTGGCAGTTGAGTGGCGGCGGAGGGGACGCCGCGTTCGGGAGTCTGATGTAGGGAATGCCGTTAGTGATCGGCGAGGTTCTGGAATAGAATAGGCACCAAGATATAGACGGAGAGGCTTTGGAGAGGAACAATACCTGTCCATCTCCCGACCACTGAAGACAAGACAGAAAAGGGCGCGAGGTCACAGTGGAATAGTCAATGCGGTGTATATAGGCGCTGCCGGTGGAGATGGCATCCTCTGACGAGTTGACGAGGTAAGATCTCCGTCCGCACCTAATTCACCCATACAGCGGGGCCATACTCACCGGGGCCGCAAGCTCGAACGAATGGGAGAACTTGAAGCAGCAATGGTGGTTTCACCGGGTTTTTTTCTTCTTTTTCTTCGGTGTCTGTCGAATTTGAACGCCATTCACTGTAAGCAGACCACGGACTTACCCAATCCTAGACTCGGAGCCTCATGCACGCGTGGGTGAAAAAGACTAAGAACGTTCGTTTGAATGGGCTCCGTCAGCCTGTGACCCCTTGTGACTGTGACGCATTCCGTTTCTTTCAACCATGACGGTTCGTGCCACTTGTACTCTATCGCTCCCGATAGCCTCACAATGTCGTTGAACCACCAGGACCTTACCTACTGCTACCTGCACATGTCAACCTATGATCTACAAGTTCTGGAAACACTTGAGAGCGGAGACTACCTCAAAGGCGAACTCGCGAGTGACGGCTAGTTATTCTTTGCAAGGACACCTCAATCTCCGTGGGTTAAAACGCGGTTTCAGCAGACCTCAACATCCCCGCGCACATGGTTCCGCCTGATCCCGATGAATCCGACAGTTTGTGGCAGATTCATGCCAGTCTTATGCTGCCCAATTGACGCTTCTAATAGTATTGCGCCTCAAGCACACCCATCGTATCCATACGGCAACCCGACTAATGTCAAACATCCCGCTTCGCGGCCCCGCCCTCCATATGACCCGTCTTCCCGTGCGCTATTTGAAGACATGGGGTATGACGGCGGTGGTGTAAATGGTGCGCTACGATGGAGGATCTTGCCATGGAGCATCTATTACCTGTGGACGAAGAGAAGGAGGAAGCGAAGCGTGCCATCGAGGCGCGCAAGATGGCCAGCGGAGCCTCGAACGCTACCGCACCACAAGCAGGAATAGGGCAAGATCAAACTGTGGAAGAAGACGACGAAGAAGAAAATGACGAAAACGAAAACGAAGATGAAGATGAGGACTCCGCGGAGACGGAAGGTGAGGAGGAGGAGGAAGGTTAAATCCATAAGTTCTAGTCTTATTTTATGTCGACGTTTTAAATTCAGATCATCGCCAATACAGCGTAACATTGTATACATCCATCGAGTCATCCTCGGATGATCCTTCCTTTCTAAAAAATTGCCGAGCTGGGAAGTCAACCATGAGGTTGAAAGCTTTCTTCGCGCCGGTGTACAGGCAACCAGAAGTAAGTATATCAAAAAAAAAATACATTGTTATTTGACAGGTGCATGTGTCGATTGGGTGTCGATGGACTTTCACGAGGGACCGGTTTATTGCCCCATTGGCAATGCCGCACTTGGCATTCATGCTCACGGTTAGATATCCGACTGTTGACGGTGGGCATTTGACGAGCGGGTCAAATCACAATGTTAATCGATAAGTACTTACTGTAATACCGAAGGAGGCTGAGGTGCGTGCTTCCCATCTTTCATTCACTGAACCATGCCACACCCTATTCTCGCAGGTGCCGTACTCTACCTCGAGGTCCACGTTGCTGCGCCTGGAGCCGCATTGTGGATCGATGACGTGTCCGGGTGACGGTCGGGACGGTCTGACAGTGAGGCCCAGCCACCCCGCTAGTGCTCCGATGTCAACGTCGACGAGCTGACCCCGCGTGCACACTCAGAAATCTCCAGGCTCACACAGGACGAGCGGGGTCCGCTGGCTCGTTTCTGCATCCATAGTATCGGAATATCTGCGAACAGTCGTTCACCGGCAGAATCACGTCCGTGAGCCTGCTCGACGTGGCCCGACGCGCGACCGACGATCGGGACTGCCATTCACAAGGAAGTGACAAGAATCTTTGGGTATAAATCTTGCCAGGTCATCGCGAGGGCGGTACTGCTCAGTGTTCATAATGGTCCACCGCCCAGAAAAAACAAAACTGGCACAGCTTTAGCGGCGGAGTAATTTCGGTGGATAACATTTGCTACCGCGGACATAAATAAAACACGAAATGCGGGGGGGAGGCGAGATCTGAAAATCGTCCAGCTAAGTTATGGAGAAGTTGATCCGCCGGTTCTGAGCAGTTCTGAGCATGTCATTTCCTCATGGCCATAGTTTGTTAAGAGATCCTCGGGGACGTCAGCGACGTCGAGCTCCTCTTAATTGGAATATATTGGTGCATAAGGGGAAAGAAAATCTCCAGAACGAACAGGCATGTGCGGAAATTATAATAGCTGATCATGCATACGCAAAATACCCATGCATGGCAACACTGATAAGCTAGAGCCAACGCGGATGAAAGTCGCCGCTTGTTGTTCTAAGATCGTCGCATGCCCATATATGTAAAATAGGAACTGCCAGTCTATTCCTGGGTTAGCGCTTAGCGCGCTTTTGCGTATCCTCTTGACCGAAAGCATAAGATCCTTGTGACGACAAAAGAATGGGGGAGGACCCCTTTTATTAGAATGAAACACTCATCTATTGAATAGATAGTAATTAAGTCACGGTGTTCATAGCATATGAAAAGTAGGGATGACGGTATGCTACAGTGAAGCGTAATTATTGGCTATTGATGACATCTAAGGAGTTCAAGAAATCGAGGTTCTGAAAAATTCCAACCCTAGGCTGAGACAAAAGGTAAGAAATCGAGGTTCTGAAAACTTCCAACATTAGGCTGAGACAAAAGGCAAAAAGCTAAAGTTCAATGCTCACGTGTGGAATATTCACTGACAGGAAAGGAAATATGCAGACAGAGCAGGGAGGTCGTTGAAGCCAGCCTCGGTATACCCCTGGCACCGCGAACCACTGAACTTGAGCGCCACGACGTTGCCGTACCAGGGTTTTGGGGCGGCCCCTGATGTGATGTGGTAAATGGAACGATTGATTGGCGACCGCCTTTTGAGGGCAGTAGGCGAGTAGAAGACAAGGGGGTTCGGGCCGGTCAAGCCGGGACCTATGGCAGGGAGGGTGGGTCGGTTGTCAGGCTGGGGGAAAAAAAATATGGACCTGTCGGTAAGTTGGTTGGAGTGGCTCTGGATAGTTTCCAGATGCCGTCAGAAGGTCTCAGAAGCCTAGTTTATCCCACCACAGCCATAAATGGATGAAACTCAGCGCAAACAGTACACATTTTAGGTTTGGTTGCCATTTATCAGCTGAGAAACCAGATTTTCGAGCCACTAATTGCGATAGGATGATTCAAAAATTGTTAATAATTTCCTGCGCAGCTTTTCGAAGGTTCAAGGTAGCTATTGGCATGGTGGGCTAGGTGGGTATGCCTATTTGCCATCACTGGGGTGAAACCTGAGCTCATTGCAAGGTTTTGAGCTATAACCAAGTTATTTGTGGTAGGATAAGCCGTTTCTGGCTCAGTAGTATTAAATATAACGGTTTTAGTTCAACTTTTAGCTGTCTTCGGCACCCGCCGGAGCAAACCACGTGAGAAATTACCCGATTTGGAAGTCACGTGGTAGGGAGGGTCCCCGAGAAGGTCTTTTTGAAAAAATACGGCCTAAGTGGATTTTTTGTCGGATTCGAACCCCCTTGGTAGAAGACGTGGAGTGGAAAGCGCAAAAGCTCGCCATTCAAGCCTTGCGTGAGGACGACGCTGTCGGGTGGCGCATCAAAGTACGGCTGAAGTAGCGGGACCGGACAAAGGCCGTGCGACGGGCGGCCCGGGTGTGGTGGGCGGCACTTTACGGTAATGATTCTGGGTCGGTCTGGGAGAGAAAGGAGTCAGTGGTGCGCGCGACATGTGGTGTAGAATTGACGCACCTTCATCTGCGAGGAATAATATGGCAGAGATCGAAATATACTCGGGCTCCGCTGGAGGAGGCGTTGCGATCATGTTCGAGGCACACGAAGCCGAAGGGTGGCAGCGTTCACGGTGTTGTGGCCAGTCCTATAGGCCAAACAGTGAGACATTGACGCGTCAATGAACAGGTAGACGCACGCTTTGCAGGTGCTCAGGTGAACAGTAGAACGCGGCTCGACACCGGCCACACCACTGTGAAGTGGGACGGCCACAGACGAGGCAAGGGTGGTTGGCATTCATAATCGACGAAGGATGCGTTGTCGGAAGGTAGTGGATACAGAGTGAGCAGTAGAGCGGGCAAAATACAAGTGAGGAGAAGCAGCAGCGGGTCCTTCTTTTATATGTTACCGGTCTGCAGATGCGATGAGACCGGGCCATAACTGGGAAGACAGTTATTGCCATGCTCGCGCAGCAGCCCAGTTGGGAAACAAATCGATCGAAGGGTGGGTCCAGGCACCATATTAGGAGACAGAATGGGGACCGTGGAGGGAATGGGTAAAGTTTCATAAAATCGGGATCAAATGCCTAATGGCTGATCAGACCTATACGCGCACTACCTCACGCCCGGCGTCCCGGCACCCGTCCTGCGTGCCGGTGCAGAAGCTGAAATGCCCGCCTTGTTCCCTGTTGCGCAGCCGGTGTTCACCGTGGAGGGCCGGAGGCGCTCGTCACTACGTATGCGCGGCTGCTTGGGACAACGGATCCCGTCCCTTGGTATGAGCGGTTCTTGAATATGACTTGGTCGGAGGACTATCGTGGAGGAGAATTTGCGGGTTTGCTTTGGAAGAAGAAGTTTGTTGCGGAGGAAAGAGGGATCTGGCCGGTGCGAACCGAAGTGGTTGACGAACGAGATGTCCAACAGCCGTTTTCCATTTCGCTTTGAATAATTGAGAAGTGTTCTTGTAAATTGTGTATGCATGTATGGTCTACTGTTGCAGGGGGGACTTCAAACGTGCAAGAAAGAAAAAAAGAATTCTATTCACCTCTGGCCGTTCCCCTTAGGCAACTGTTTCGGCGACGTCCTGGGCGACGTACATCCCGCGAAAATTTCCCTCTACGGGGATGAGTTGAAACTATACACCGGCAAAGTCATCAAATCCTCTACACCGATCGACTTGCTCGTCTATACTCGGCAGGGTAGGAAAAAAAATTAAAGCCGTGCAGGATAACACGACCATCAGTCCGCGGAGAAGTGAAGAGAATGGATCGTCCATTCATTCAATTCAGGGGCCCAGGAAGTAGAAAGTTTAGCTGATAGGCGATCGCCGTAATCATGCTAACGCAACCATTGCCGCAACCTGCCAAGAATGAAGCTGTGCATAATAGGATTACATACGTGGTGAAAAATCCATTCGTTAGGAAGCGGCCCACGCGACGCTCGCGTGGCTTTCGCTTGCAGTTGTTACCTCTGGATAAGGATAATAATATTATACTCCGCTAGGTCCCCTTTCGGAACGTGCGGAGTTGTAGTGCATGGTACATTGGCCTAAATATGTACTACCACTATCGACTATAGTACTCAGAGCGAATGAAACGCGTGCACTCTGTGTTGTTCAAGCGTTTAATTTTGCCGCCAAGGCCCGGCGCCGTAAGCTGCCCGGCGATTCGGTGCGAGTGCACCGTACGACATCGCACCCCTGATGTAAGTGGCGCTCTATTTTCTACTCATTATAAAATTACGTCTGTCCGAAGCCTTTGAACTCCGCTCGGACGTTTCCGACGGCTCTTGAGACTTCGTTGCTCGACTCAGACTGTGATAATTCTGTGCGACATCGCACCCCTGATGTAAGTGGCGCTCTATTTTCTACTCATTATAAAATTACGTCTGTCCGAAGCCTTTGAACTCCGCTCGGACGTTTCCGACGGCTCTTGAGACTTCGTTGCTCGACTCAGACTGTGATAATTCTGTGCGACATCGCACCCCTGATGTAAGTGGCGCTCTATTTTCTACTCATTATAAAATTACGTCTGTCCGAAGCCTTTGAACTCCGCTCGGACGTTTCCGACGGCTCTTGAGACTTCGTTGCTCGACTCAGACTGTGATAATTCTGTGCGACATCGCACCCCTGATGTAAGTGGCGCTCTATTTTCTACTCATTATAAAATTACGTCTGTCCGAAGCCTTTGAACTCCGCTCGGACGTTTCCGACGGCTCTTGAGACTTCGTTGCTCGACTCAGACTGTGATGATTCTGGTCAACCGAGACGAAGTGCCGGGGCTCGCTCTTGTATGATATACGGTTGCTATCTGGCCGTCCAGTCCGCCTCCACGTGTTTTTGACTTCAGCCCGCGAGCCGACGAAGATATAGGTCTGATTTAGGCAAACCGGAATAGGATGCGCAGTGTTATTTTTCATTTGTCCGTCGCTGACACACCTCGGCACCCTCCTTCGACACAAAACACATCCCTAGTATCAACAAGGGTCCTTGAAGCTCCACATTCGGGGAAAACATTGTAACGTCGAGTCCCTGACTAGGCCTGACACGGTTTTCAAATCCGTATCCTGTCGTGCGAGGTGTTCGGAGCCGCATGTGATGCCGATGGACCCCATACACGCAGTGGTTGCTTGGGAGGAGAGAACTTGGACCAAGCCCCTCTGGGTTTTATCCGTTCGTCCTGCTACATCAGACAAGGCCAGCCAGGAAGTGACTGGGTGATTTCGAGCATGGTGGGCTTTTGGGGTACAGGGGAGATGTGTGTTTTTTCTGGTATCACACAGGAAGGTCAGTGTACTTTCTCGCTGCTTCGTACGTGCCCGAGATCGACAGTCTTAAAAGCGGTGAGCTCGTCGAGGGTGTGTGCGCTGCGGCGTAGTGGTAGTACATATTTAGGCCAATGTACCATGCACTACAACTCCGCACGTTCCGAAAGGGGACCTAGCGGAGTATAATATTATTATCCTTATCCAGAGGTAACAACTGCAGACAGACGTAATTTTATAATGAGTAGAAAATAGAGCGCCACTTACATCAGGGGTGCGATGTCGCACAGAATTATCACAGTCTGAGTCGAGCAACGAAGTCTCAAGAGCCGTCGGAAACGTCCGAGCGGAGTTCAAAGGCTTCGGACAGACGTAATTTTATAATGAGTAGAAAATAGAGCGCCACTTACATCAGGGGTGCGATGTCGTACGGTGCACTCGCACCGAATCGCCGGGCAGCTTACGGCGCCGGGCCTTGGCGGCAAAATTAAACGCTTGAACAACACAGAGTGCACGCGTTTCATTCGCTCTGAGTACTATAGTCGATAGTGGTAGTACATATTTAGGCCAATGTACCATGCACTACAACTCCGCACGTTCCGAAAGGGGACCTAGCGGAGTATAATATTATTATCCTTATCCAGAGGTAACAACTGCAAGCGAAAGCCACGCGAGCGTCGCGTGGGCCGCTTCCTAACGAATGGATTTTTCACCACGTATGTAATCCTATTATGCACAGCTTCATTCTTGGCAGGTTGCGGCAATGGTTGCGTTAGCATGATTACGGCGATCGCCTATCAGCTAAACTTTCTACTTCCTGGGCCCCTGAATTGAATGAATGGACGATCCATTCTCTTCACTTCTCCGCGGACTGATGGTCGTGTTATCCTGCACGGCTTTAATTTTTTTTCCTACCCTGCCGAGTATAGACGAGCAAGTCGATCGGTGTAGAGGATTTGATGACTTTGCCGGTGTATAGTTTCAACTCATCCCCGTAGAGGGAAATTTTCGCGGGATGTACGTCGCCCAGGACGTCGCCGAAACAGTTGCCTAAGGGAACGGCCAGAGGTGAATAGAATTCTTTTTTTCTTTCTTGCACGTTTGAAGTCCCCCCTGCAACAGTAGACCATACATGCATACACAATTTACAAGAACACTTCTCAATTATTCAAAGCGAAATGGAAAACGGCTGTTGGACATCTCGTTCGTCAACCACTTCGGTTCGCACCGGCCAGATCCCTCTTTCCTCCGCAACAAACTTCTTCTTCCAAAGCAAACCCGCAAATTCTCCTCCACGATAGTCCTCCGACCAAGTCATATTCAAGAACCGCTCATACCAAGGGACGGGATCCGTTGTCCCAAGCAGCCGCGCATACGTAGTGACGAGCGCCTCCGGCCCTCCACGGTGAACACCGGCTGCGCAACAGGGAACAAGGCGGGCATTTCAGCTTCTGCACCGGCACGCAGGACGGGTGCCGGGACGCCGGGCGTGAGGTAGTGCGCGTATAGGTCTGATCAGCCATTAGGCATTTGATCCCGATTTTATGAAACTTTACCCATTCCCTCCACGGTCCCCATTCTGTCTCCTAATATGGTGCCTGGACCCACCCTTCGATCGATTTGTTTCCCAACTGGGCTGCTGCGCGAGCATGGCAATAACTGTCTTCCCAGTTATGGCCCGGTCTCATCGCATCTGCAGACCGGTAACATATAAAAGAAGGACCCGCTGCTGCTTCTCCTCACTTGTATTTTGCCCGCTCTACTGCTCACTCTGTATCCACTACCTTCCGACAACGCATCCTTCGTCGATTATGAATGCCAACCACCCTTGCCTCGTCTGTGGCCGTCCCACTTCACAGTGGTGTGGCCGGTGTCGAGCCGCGTTCTACTGTTCACCTGAGCACCTGCAAAGCGTGCGTCTACCTGTTCATTGACGCGTCAATGTCTCACTGTTTGGCCTATAGGACTGGCCACAACACCGTGAACGCTGCCACCCTTCGGCTTCGTGTGCCTCGAACATGATCGCAACGCCTCCTCCAGCGGAGCCCGAGTATATTTCGATCTCTGCCATATTATTCCTCGCAGATGAAGGTGCGTCAATTCTACACCACATGTCGCGCGCACCACTGACTCCTTTCTCTCCCAGACCGACCCAGAATCATTACCGTAAAGTGCCGCCCACCACACCCGGGCCGCCCGTCGCACGGCCTTTGTCCGGTCCCGCTACTTCAGCCGTACTTTGATGCGCCACCCGACAGCGTCGTCCTCACGCAAGGCTTGAATGGCGAGCTTTTGCGCTTTCCACTCCACGTCTTCTACTCGCCTACTGCCCTCAAAAGGCGGTCGCCAATCAATCGTTCCATTTACCACATCACATCAGGGGCCGCCCCAAAACCCTGGTACGGCAACGTCGTGGCGCTCAAGTTCAGTGGTTCGCGGTGCCAGGGGTATACCGAGGCTGGCTTCAACGACCTCCCTGCTCTGTCTGCATATTTCCTTTCCTGTCAGTGAATATTCCACACGTGAGCATTGAACTTTAGCTTTTTGCCTTTTGTCTCAGCCTAATGTTGGAAGTTTTCAGAACCTCGATTTCTTACCTTTTGTCTCAGCCTAGGGTTGGAATTTTTCAGAACCTCGATTTCTTGAACTCCTTAGATGTCATCAATAGCCAATAATTACGCTTCACTGTAGCATACCGTCATCCCTACTTTTCATATGCTATGAACACCGTGACTTAATTACTATCTATTCAATAGATGAGTGTTTCATTCTAATAAAAGGGGTCCTCCCCCATTCTTTTGTCGTCACAAGGATCTTATGCTTTCGGTCAAGAGGATACGCAAAAGCGCGCTAAGCGCTAACCCAGGAATAGACTGGCAGTTCCTATTTTACATATATGGGCATGCGACGATCTTAGAACAACAAGCGGCGACTTTCATCCGCGTTGGCTCTAGCTTATCAGTGTTGCCATGCATGGGTATTTTGCGTATGCATGATCAGCTATTATAATTTCCGCACATGCCTGTTCGTTCTGGAGATTTTCTTTCCCCTTATGCACCAATATATTCCAATTAAGAGGAGCTCGACGTCGCTGACGTCCCCGAGGATCTCTTAACAAACTATGGCCATGAGGAAATGACATGCTCAGAACTGCTCAGAACCGGCGGATCAACTTCTCCATAACTTAGCTGGACGATTTTCAGATCTCGCCTCCCCCCCGCATTTCGTGTTTTATTTATGTCCGCGGTAGCAAATGTTATCCACCGAAATTACTCCGCCGCTAAAGCTGTGCCAGTTTTGTTTTTTCTGGGCGGTGGACCATTATGAACACTGAGCAGTACCCGCCCTCGCGATGACCTGGCAAGATTTATACCCAAAGATTCTTGTCACTTCCTTGTGAATGGCAGTCCCGATCGTCGGTCGCGCGTCGGGCCACGTCGAGCAGGCTCACGGACGTGATTCTGCCGGTGAACGACTGTTCGCAGATATTCCGATACTATGGATGCAGAAACGAGCCAGCGGACCCCGCTCGTCCTGTGTGAGCCTGGAGATTTCTGAGTGTGCACGCGGGGTCAGCTCGTCGACGTTGACATCGGAGCACTAGCGGGGTGGCTGGGCCTCACTGTCAGACCGTCCCGACCGTCACCCGGACACGTCATCGATCCACAATGCGGGCTCCAGGCGCAGCAACGTGGACCTCGAGGTAGAGTACGGCACCTGCGAGAATAGGGTGTGGCATGGTTCAGTGAATGAAAGATGGGAAGCACGCACCTCAGCCTCCTTCGGTATTACAGTAAGTACTTATCGATTAACATTGTGATTTGACCCGCTCGTCAAATGCCCACCGTCAACAGTCGGATATCTAACCGTGAGCATGAATGCCAAGTGCGGCATTGCCAATGGGGCAATAAACCGGTCCCTCGTGAAAGTCCATCGACACCCAATCGACACATGCACCTGTCAAATAACAATGTATTTTTTTTTTTGATATACTTACTTCTGGTTGCCTGTACACCGGCGCGAAGAAAGCTTTCAACCTCATGGTTGACTTCCCAGCTCGGCAATTTTTTAGAAAGGAAGGATCATCCGAGGATGACTCGATGGATGTATACAATGTTACGCTGTATTGGCGATGATCTGAATTTAAAACGTCGACATAAAATAAGACTAGAACTTATGGATTTAACCTTCCTCCTCCTCCTCACCTTCCGTCTCCGCGGAGTCCTCATCTTCATCTTCGTTTTCGTTTTCGTCATTTTCTTCTTCGTCGTCTTCTTCCACAGTTTGATCTTGCCCTATTCCTGCTTGTGGTGCGGTAGCGTTCGAGGCTCCGCTGGCCATCTTGCGCGCCTCGATGGCACGCTTCGCTTCCTCCTTCTCTTCGTCCACAGGTAATAGATGCTCCATGGCAAGATCCCTCCATCGTAGCGCACCATTTACACCACCGCCGTCATACCCCATGTCTTCAAATAGCGCACGGGAAGACGGGTCATATGGAGGGCGGGGCCGCGAAGCGGGATGTTTGACATTAGTCGGGTTGCCGTATGGATACGATGGGTGTGCTTGAGGCGCAATACTATTAGAAGCGTCAATTGGGCAGCATAAGACTGGCATGAATCTGCCACAAACTGTCGGATTCATCGGGATCAGGCGGAACCATGTGCGCGGGGATGTTGAGGTCTGCTGAAACCGCGTTTTAACCCACGGAGATTGAGGTGTGCCTTGCAAAGAATAACTAGCCGTCACTCGCGAGTTCGCCTTTGAGGTAGTCTCCGCTCTCAAGTGTTTCCAGAACTTGTAGATCATAGGTTGACATGTGCAGGTAGCAGTAGGTAAGGTCCTGGTGGTTCAACGACATTGTGAGGCTATCGGGAGCGATAGAGTACAAGTGGCACGAACCGTCATGGTTGAAAGAAACGGAATGCGTCACAGTCACAAGGGGTCACAGGCTGACGGAGCCCATTCAAACGAACGTTCTTAGTCTTTTTCACCCACGCGTGCATGAGGCTCCGAGTCTAGGATTGGGTAAGTCCGTGGTCTGCTTACAGTGAATGGCGTTCAAATTCGACAGACACCGAAGAAAAAGAAGAAAAAAAACCCGGTGAAACCACCATTGCTGCTTCAAGTTCTCCCATTCGTTCGAGCTTGCGGCCCCGGTGAGTATGGCCCCGCTGTATGGGTGAATTAGGTGCGGACGGAGATCTTACCTCGTCAACTCGTCAGAGGATGCCATCTCCACCGGCAGCGCCTATATACACCGCATTGACTATTCCCACTGTGACCTCGCGCCCTTTTCTGTCTTGTCTTCAGTGGTCGGGAGATGGACAGGTATTGTTCCTCTCCAAAGCCTCTCCGTCTATATCTTGGTGCCTATTCTATTCCAGAACCTCGCCGATCACTAACGGCATTCCCTACATCAGACTCCCGAACGCGGCGTCCCCTCCGCCGCCACTCAACTGCCAGGAGATGTTCGGCTTTCTCACGTCAAGTGGTTTTCCACGATGAATGATTTCAATCCACGGGACGGCCATAACTGGCCTGCGAGTACTCAAGGTTGATTTACGCCGTATCGGCGTATTTTTTATTGACCAGTCGGGAATCCTGTCCGTTCAGAATGGGGCGCGGTCTCTTTGGGCTCCTTGGATGTCGGACTTCGTGCGATTACATGCTCGCCCAGCAACCTAACGGGGAACGGAGGGTGCGTGTGTGTTACATCACTTCTTGCACATTGACTGGATTTCTTTTCTGCAGGTGTGTTGCAGCCATTTTAAGCTCCAACATGGACCTCTCGCTTTGGCGTGCAGCCAAAAATACGATTAAAGGAGAATGGGCCAAGGTTTGGGATTTTAGGATTTTACGTGTTTCAGTACCGGCACTGATGTAGCCTAGCTCTGCAAACTCACCCCCTTCATCGCCGAATTGGCATCACGGGAATCTCATTCGAAGGCTGAGCAGACCCTCAGGTCACAAATAACTAGTAAGCCGGTCCTGGCACCAAATCCCCCTTGCTCACTAATCTTCAGGCCTGTTATGGTCGAGTCATGCGGATTTCGATATCATTCCCGCCCCTTGTCTAGACAGTTCGCTTCTCGTGACGGGGACTCGCGCTGGAACTTTGATGCTCTTCAGGTTAAAACACTCATCTATCATCTCAACACGCCTGACCCAAAAAAGGTTTAAGCAATCATCGCTCGAACATGTTACTACCGTTAAAGTTTCCAGTGAATGGATAACGCACCTCGCATTTTCAGTTTGGACTCCTCTTAAAGCAGACGAAAGTACTTCTAGGACGTGCGCTTCCAGCGGTTACGTTACTGATCATACTACGTAGGCGAAATTGTGCTCGCCTATGGCACCGCGGATGGTTCGGTAGGGCTGGCCAAAATCATCCAAATTCTTTCCTCAGCTCCTTTCTCTTCCGGATTTTCTCTTGACCACACTATCGAAACACGCGTCGAAATATCAGATCCGGCCGTATTTCAACCAGACAACACCGGGATGACAGCTTTATCTTGGATTTTGCCTCTTGAAAACGTAAGAATCGGCGTGGGCAATCTGACCATGGACTGAGATTTTAATCAGATGGTTCTTGTGCGGGCCACCCCTGGCGTCTTATCCTTGTGGTCTGGGGTTTCACCTACCCTAGGCTGGTCCGGTCGCCGCTCCCTTCGTCTTTGTACGCAAAAGATGTCTGTTGGTTCATCTTCCCTTCAACCCGTTTCCGGGCTTCACTACGCTCAACACGAAGGCGCCCTTTTTGTTTCTCTTTTCGACGGCTCGATCCATGTAATCAACTCACTGATAGTGGAACCTAAACTTTCCAACGTATCTCGGGACGTGAGTGATCAAACTAGCGAAGGCCTTTCAGGTATCTTGCGTTCTACTTTTGTTCGCTTCGAAAAAGCAAAAGTTTCAAAACGAGACGTAAACCGCGTGAGCGGAGTGATACCTTATGATGACTACTCCGTTGCTGTGTGGGTTCAAGAGTGAGTCTCAGTATCCGGATCGTTTATTTCTGTACCTCTTTTGGATTAATCCGTCGTAAGGTCCGCGCAACCAGCTGACTTCGACTACAAATACGATGTATTGCATGAAAGCACTTTCGTAGGAAAGTATAGTCAGCCGCGAATAATGCCCGTTAATTGATCGATCTTACAGCTGCCCGATTGTGCAAACCTCCGACGCACGACATGCTTCTTCACGAGTTGAGCAGTATTCTGAAATCGGCCAAAGCCTGTACATAATGCGACGTACTTTGAATACATTTACTGACTGGCGCTTAGCTTCTGGATCCACACCTCTTTATCTTCTTCGCTCGATTTTCTTGCATCTCCAAGAGCTTCTCGAACTCCAGCCCCGTGTTATAAAAATATTATTAGCGAATGCAGATATTTACCCTCCAAGCCCAGTCGTACCATCCTGGTCCGGCAATGTTGATCCTCAATTACGAGGAGATTTCCGAAAAAGCATCAAGCAGCATTTGTATAAATGCAATGTTTTACTCTCTCTTCGCTTGAGACTTTCCGTGGCTGAATTTTGCTGGGTAAGTTGCTTCTCAACTAGTCTTCTGTTTCTGATTCGAACGGTCTCTCAGCGACATACATCTGACCCCTCGAAACGAGATGAATATGGTCAAGTTGCTCAACAGTTTCTTCGGACGATATCTTTCATTATCTTGAGAACCCTCTGCCGCCACTTAGCTGCCGTCGCCACATGCGTACAAGGTAATTAACATGCAGCGATTCTACGATTACTTTTTCACGCCGACGTTGAGCAGAGGACGACATACCATTTTTAATACGGATAGCTCTGCAGGCATCACTGCCTACCGCACCATCCGACCTCCGCTCCGACGCTGAAATCCTCATAAATACACTTTCTTCAAACATTCCGTCTTTTTTTATGAAAAACAAGCGATGGAGGAGACGTACCCTGCCTGTGGCCTTGAAGTATACCTGGAGAGTGGTAGCGAAGCGTCTTGTTCTAGAGGACATTCCTGGGGTGAGGTCTCTTGCGCTTGTTTCCGTTTTTTTCGTAACGTCGGGTTTCATTCAGGCTGCTGTTCTGTGACCACGTTCATCTTGTCAACGCCGAACGTCAGGACATGTATAGGATGCACTCGCAAGGCCATCCGTCCTTTATCTAGTTGCATTCCTGCTTCTATGCCCAATTGGCTACCGTCCTCCGCCCAGAGCTGGGTGGTGGAAGAGTTCCTCGAGTCGGTTTCTCGATGCCTGTTTTGCGGGAACAATTTTACTTCCATCTTTTGACGCATTTCATTGTATCTTACACTGGCTTCAAGTCCTCCGTTTTGATTACACTGAATACTTGCTTGTATGTACTGAATCGCTTTCGCCACCTTTGAACTGTATTGCAGGACACTGACAGTTTCAACCATTTTTCAAGTCGTGCTCGCAACGTATCATTCACTGCGTTCCGGGCTCCCGTACACAGACCCCTGTCGTCGTTCGGCTGCCTGTGGCTACGTCGGTCCAAGTCTCGTTGATGGGGGTATGTAGACAGGGGATGTAGATTAGTCTCTTATAAACAGACACTACAACAAAATTTGAGCTCGTACCTCGCTTTGTTGTACGCCGGCGCGCGCGCTCGAAAGTTCTTGATCCTATTATCCTAAGACAGTGGTGGGGTTAGCACATCTCGGCCATCGTCATCCACCTTGTTACAGGTTTTCTCACCACTTCTCTGAGCTGATAAAGAACACCGTGGGAGAAGTGGCGATAAATGAGCACGTGGACGTCTTCCCTCGCTTTCTTTGCGATGAACCGGTCGCCTCGTTCAAGTTCAACGTTGTAAGCTATAAGACTCGCCCTCGGACCACCGCCCACCAAATTAGGATCTTCAACACTGGCCCCAGCAAATCCCAGCAGCAGCAGCAACCGCCCATGCCACATTCAAAAAGTCATGGCCTGCATCGGCCACCAGTCCTACAGACTAATCGGCCACCCAACCACGCCTGCACTCCTGCTGAAAGAGTATCTCGGTTTATCCTGGTTCGTTCTTTTTTTAAAAGCCGGTACTGAACATTCCCCAATGCAATCAGGGCTCGAGTCCTCAAAGAATAGGCCGTTGGATCCTTCAAATTACATACCTCCAATCAACGGTCGCGCCCACAAAAGTGGGTTGCTCAGTCCAACGACGTTGGCTTCAACCTTCATACGAAATGGTTTGTTTGAACCTAAACATGTCCACCAGTGCGGTTGCCACAGATTCTGGGAAAACAGAGGAAAGAACCGCGACAATTCGTTGCGTCTGTGAATTATCTATTTTCTTCTGGATACTGCCTCGTTGAATCTCAACATGTTCAATCTTCAAATTATGCATGGAACACTCGGCGGACAGAATGGAATTCGATAACAAACGAAGGGGAGGGACAGTTAACACAGCACACATAAACAAGGTCTAAATTTCTTTAGCATAGATTTGAATCTGGGATTGGCGGCCGAAAAAGGAACCTCCCACGCACGAGATGCGAATTGGTGTAAGTTATCTTCGCGCAACTACTGTTCTTTCAAGATCGGTGTGACATTAGCGAGCAGCGCATGATGTCAAAAGGTGGACTGAGATGTGAGTTTCAACAGCCTGCACGTTCCATGATCGATGTTAATTGAACTTAATTGCGGGTCATAGCTTCGCAAAACGTTCTCGGCGATTGTACAAGGGGCAATACGATAGCAACCACGGGTATAGTAGAAAGAATCTCCAAACGTACATCACATCCAATATTTTCCCTTTCACAGATCGGAATTCGGGGAATGGCGTCGGCGACGGGACACCATGCGTGTCACGAGCGGATTCAAGTTGCTCCCGCGCAGTCGGCTTTCCTTCAGTATCTTTCAGAATGAATCCAATTAACCCTGCAAACGTCGGAGAAGGGACCGGAATTAATCACCTCGATGTATGCCTCGAGATCCCGTACCTCCCAGATGAAGCGAAGAATAGTGAGTGCACAGCCTCTCAAAAACCCGCGTAATGCCTTCCAATCCGAACGGGAGTCAATCAAGGTAGCTTCGCGAATATTCGAGACCTTGAGCTGCAGGCTGGCCGATATTTCAAATAAATGGGGTGACCAGAGTAATGGATCAATGCACGAAGACAGCATTTCCGCAGTGTCGACATCGTATGGCGAGAGAAGCCCCGTCTCGATTGCTTCGAGATAGGATTGTTCGGTTGCGGCAATGGTGGCGACCAGGACGCGAGTGAGTCGCATCGGGGACGCGTAGTGGATAATTGCTGTGGCGACGATGACTCCAAGGACCAAGACCACGACCTTAGTGCTTCCGGGTAGTGGTAATGCAAGGATCGACAGGGAGGGTTCAGAGATGCTGGGCATTTCGATCAAACTCAGTATGGAATACGAGGAATTCGATGAGAGGAGAAACATGGTAGTTCAGGTCTTTAAGTAACCGTGAATTTGGCGCTCGCTAACTGAATGTTTTTTTCTTTAAAAAAAACATCAACATGTGCATTGCATTTGAGTCATTTGACCTTTTGGCGCACGTAAGCAACTTTGGAGTCCCAACGGATCAACCCAAGTATGTTGACACCTCAATTGTTTGTTCAGCTGGGAGGGACAAACTTGAATAATGAAAGGAATCAATACGGTAAGTTACCTTAGTACCTGTAAGAGGCTTGTAAAAGTTATGAGCACAGGCCCAAACAAAAGGGCCGACGGGGCCGCTCTCCCGCGGCCAAGTTGGGCCGACGGTACGGCTAAACGGAAATAGGCAGAACGGATTATTATTATTTGATTACTAACGGATTGAATTTTACCGGCAACGCAATCATGATGCCCGAAAGTTGACAGTATCTCAACAGCATTTCCCAGTTATTGACCACTATGATCCAAAATAAGTGGTTTTAGACATTACCGGGCGGCGCGGCGACCGTGGAGACGAACGGGAGTTTCCAAGTGTATAGGGACGAGAATACAATACTGGAGTCTCGGACACTTGAACCGGGGTCGGTTACCCTACAAGGATCAAGCCCATCAAGCGAGACGTTGCACAGAAAGGCAAAGAGCTTGGCGCCCGGCACAAAGCCAAGTAACCGGATACCTTCGGAAGAAACTAGTGCTGGGTCTGGATGGTTTAATACGTCGTATAATACGAGGGCGCGCATCGGCCTCCATGTCTGGAATGTAGGGCTCGTATAATACATTAAATACCGGCGCCGCCGGCCCGATTTTTTGACGTATTTAATGTATAATACATGTATTTTATGCTGTATTCAATGTATTTAATGTATCCTACGCCAGCCTACGGGCACATGATGGTCATTAGCCGACCAGGCCTGAGTTCTGAGTCCAATCCTGACTGCACATGAATTTGCCCAGATGTGGCCCTAAAATTGCTCTACCATGCTCATAAGCTTTGCGAGCCATTCACGCTCCCTGTCGAAGACTTTGAGGTATTTTATACCCATTAAATACATGACCTTCGATGGCCTCGAGGTATTTAATGTTTTATACCTAGTATAATACGATCATTTTATACAGCCTTTAAGACCCAGCACTAGAAGAAACGCGGACCACGGCACAGCCGCAATACTTCGCACGACCCCGCAGCCGATCAGACCCGATCACGATATGATAGCTCCGATCAGAGGCGGTGCACAACGATGCGCTTTGACCGCCAAGCCATCTAATCTATAATCTAATCTCTGCTTCCGCGGTCGATCATGATCGACGCGCTAAAATTGGGCAGATCTGAGATCTCAGGAACCTGGAAGTAACTGCTCAGCTACAATACCAATAAGGAAAACAGACACGAGCCCGTCCCGAACGACCCGACGATAACCCTAACATCCCTCAACTGGATACGACAGCAAAAAATAACACCGAGAACTAGAAACTAAACCACAGAAACGATACAAATAATTATAACCACCATCACATTTCTTTCTTCACGACCCATACCGCCAGAGCACGACCCCCACTTGCGCGCCCCACGGCGCCGCGTTCGTTTCGGTTTTTGCTTCGTCGCTGTCCGTGTCCATCGGCGCCTCACCCTCGCCTTCCAGCGCATCCGGTACAGGCTCAGCGGGCGACGACACATCCCGGAAGCGCACGCCGCCCACACCGAACTCCACCCCGTCCTTCCCAAGCGCGGTGTACATCACCTCCCGCGCGCCGTCTGCGCCCAGGCGCGAGACGTCCCACATTATCTCCTCTCCTCCGCCGGAAGAAGAGAGAGGGGCTTCAGAGCTTGAAAGACTAGAAGCGGGCGAGAAGACGAGCACCGCGTCTGGTGTCACAAGGTGCACGTCGCGCGGCTTCTCCTTTGGTTTTTCAGGCTCCTTCGGCGTCGTAGTCTCTTTTTCTTTTTCTGTTTCGGTCGGCGGCAGGCGAGTCGGCGTCAACGTCGTTTTCTCCTTCATTTTTGTCGGCGTCTCCTCCGTCCCCAGCTCGCCAGGCTTCTCCTTCGGTTTGGTCGGCGTCTTCTCATCGACCTCCCCCGGCTCGTCCCCATCCTCCTCCACATCCATCTTCTCGCCCTCCTCGCCCGCCTCTCCCTCCTTGCGTGCGTCGGCGTCGGCGTCCCTCTCCTCGGGGACGGCGCTCCCGCCCACATCTCCCTCCATCGCCGCCGCATATACCTCCTCCAGCCCGCTCAACCGCCGACGCTTCCGCGCGCGCCCGCCATCCTCTCGTTCCTCCGCTTCCCCATCCTCGCCTTCCTCGTGTGCGTGTGCATCCACAACCCGGTCCGCGTCCGGCTCCTCCCCGTCCACCGCCATCTTCTCGTCGTCCTCCTCCTTCTCCACACCGACGGCGGCAGCGGCGGGCACAGGCTCAGGCTCAGGCACAGGCACAGGCTCAGGGAACAAAACGCCCCTCACGACGTCGTGATCGTATTTGAACCTACGTCGCACCATCAATCAGCACTTCCTCCCAAACGAAAAACGCGGAAAAGGGAGAGAAAACGCACCCAACCTTCCCCCGACTCCCAAACCCACAAAGCACCGTCCGTCCCCTCAGCACCTTCCGATCCCGCTCCAGCGCCGCCACGCACGCGCACGTGGTGCATCCCGCCCTACATCCCTCCCCTCCTTCTTTCCCGCCGCACTCATTCGTCTGCACCCCGTCCTCCCCCTCCCCAGGAAGTTCTCTGATAACCCCCAACACCGTCCCATTGCGCCCCGCCCCCCGACTCACGGGCGGCGCCTCCCACGGGCGCGTGCGCCTCTTGAGCGGGCGCGCGGGGCAGAGGGAGGAGGTGCAGGGGCGGAGGCCTTGGGGTGGGGTGTGGGCGCTTGACGCGGTGGTCGCTGAGTGCGGGGAGGAGGGGGAGGCGAGAGAGGTGAGGGAGGAGGGCAAGGGCAAGACAGGGGAAACGAGTGCAGAGGAGTAGGCAGCGAAAGCAGCCCCAGCCCCGAGCTCCACCCTCCTTGCAGCGTACTCTGCCAGCCTCTGCGCGCGGTTGGGCCGCGTCCGTCCGTGCGCGGCGTTTTTCTGCAAATGTGAGGTATTAGATAAAAGAATTGCGGAATATTTTGAGGAAAATGCGAAAGCGACTCAAAGAAAAAAACACTCACCCCCTCAACCCACACCCCCAGCACCTCAAACGCACTCCCATCGTGCCCCGCGCCCCACCCCGCGCTCAACACCCCGCGCCCGTCGTCTGCGGGGTCGTCCACCTCTTCTCGTTTCTCATCCTCTCCCTTATCCCGCTCTCGTTCTCCTTCGCGCTCCCGCTTCTCATCCCGTAGATCTCGTTCCACGTCCCCCTCCTCGCGCTTGATCTCCTCGCGCTTGATCTCCTGCGGTTGTTTCACCAGGAGCGGGGCCGGGAGGGGGGTTGGGATGCGAGACGGCGGACGCGACTCGAGGACGAGCTCGCCTTCTTCGAGGCCTTCTTTCTCTTTTTCCTTCTCTTTCTCCTTCTCTTTCTCCTTCTCCCCCACCTCCACCTGTTTGCCTTCCTTTTCCTTTTCTGTCTCCACTTTCGCGTTCGCAGCAGCCTTATCCCCCGCAGCGCCCGCGCCCGCACCCGAGGTGGACGAGGAAGTCGCCACACCCGACGCAGGAGGAGCCGGCACAGACAGGAACATATCCCCCCACCCCCTCCCGCACCGCGCTCCCCACCCGCCCACGAAGCGCCCCACAGCTTCGATCGGGCCCTCTTTCTCCTTGCCCGCGTCCTTGCCCGCGTCTTTCTCCTTGTCTTTGCTGGGGGCGGCGTCTTTCGCGTCTTTGCTAGTTTCTTTTCCCCCCGCCACCACACCCACCACACCGGGTTCCTTCCCCCCCTTCTTCCCCGCGCCTGCTGCACCCGCATCCTTCCCCCCCGCGCCCGCACCCGCGCTTGCACCCGCACCCGCACTGGTCGACATCACACTCGACGCCCCCGCACCCCCCAAAACCCGCACAACCCTCACCTCAACCCTCACATCCCGCCCCTCCCCCCTCGCTTTTGCAAGCACGCTCCACCGCACGAAACCCGCGTGTACCGCGGCAGCGAGGGGGTGCGAGTCGTCCGTGTACAGGCGGCGGCGGTTGTATGGATTGTTAGGGTCGCGTGGATTAGGGTGCGAGGCGGAGGCGGAGGGAAGGTGGGGGTTGAGGTGAGAGGCAGAGTGGGAACGGGCATGAGAATGAGAAGGGTGGAGAGACGACGCAGGATCCCTCAAATTCGACATCGGCGGCTCCCTCTCCCTCTCGCGCCCATCACGCGCAGAAGGGTGCATCCTCGGCGACCCATGCGCGAGATGCCGCTCCCCACCGAGGCTCGGGTGTCGTTCGTGCCTTTCCCTTTCTCTTTCTCTCTCCCTTTCTCCCCTTTCATTCCGCTCCCTCGAAGGCGACTGCGCAGAAGAAGACGAAGAAGCCGCAAGCGGCCTTACGCCCCCGCCCCACACCCTCATCCCCCGCGCCGCGGCCGACGCCTGGGACGCAGGGAGGTGCGCGGCGGGGAAGAGCAGCGACGCGCGCGTGTCGAGGGCGAGGAGGTCTGGGTCGTCGGATTCCGCTTCCTTCAGCGCTGTGGTATTGGTTGCGGGGGGAGTGAGCACGACGGTCTCTTTAGTTGGCAGAGAGGCGTCTTTATCTTTATCTTTAGCGGGGAGAGCGGGGTTAGCCACAGAATCGGATTTACTTTTCCCCGCTGACGAAGAAGGAGGAAGAGGCGCAGACACAGACCCAGCCTCAGAAGGGAACGCATACGGGAACGGCGTGCGCGGGTACACGAACGTCCCCAGCGAAATCGTGCGCCGCGCGCGGAAAACGCGCTCGGGGGGCTCGCGCGGCGGGGGCGGCGCGGAGGTGTTCGCTACTCCCCCACCCCCGCCGCTTCCCACCATACCAGGACCAGCGCCGGGGCCACCCTCCCAGTCGTTCGCACCAGGCACGCCCCACGCGTACGCCTCCCTCGGCTCGCGATCGAGGCGCTTGCCGGGGTGTTTCGCGGTCCCACCAGGACCAGGACGTGATTGTGGAGGCGGGGACGCCTCGCGCACGGGGACGAACGAGGTGTGGAATTGACCCTGGAAGGTGCGCTGTCGCGGCCCGCCCTGCTGCTCTCTCTGCTGTAATTGTAATTGCGCCTGACTCGGCGAGGGCTGAGTGGGGCCTGTGTGCGCGGGGGCATGTATGGGGCGTTGGGGTTGCCTTGTGGATTAGATTGAGGCGGGGGCTGGCGTGGGTAGGATTCGCGATAGGGCTGGCCGTACGGTGGTTGTTGCGGGGCCCATGATTGTTTTTGTGCGGGTGGTTGCTGCTGCTGCTGGGGCCAGCGTTGAGGATCTCACCATATTTTGGTAGTGTAGGTTGAGTGTGAGCACTGAGTGATAACAGCGAGGTGATCAAGAAGGGCGCTGTACCGAAGCGTCAGACCCGGCAGTGAATCGGTAGTAACGTTAAAATCAAGTTGAGATGGGTAAATTTGAATGACTTCCAGCCGACGGCGACTGCTCCCACCCTCACGAGCAGGAAGGCGCCGACACGATAACCACTCGGAGCAAAAATGATAGCGTTAGAGTATGATTGATGCAGTCTCTAGACAGACTGATACTCGTAACATGATTGATGATGTTTTCTTAGAACCCGCGTTTCTGTGAGTGTGACGACCGCAGTGGTCACATCCCGCAGCGTACTTGATATTTTTTGAACCATATTCCGCTAGATTCCACTCAGTTCAACGGCCACCATGGATGTAATGCAATGTTTTTAAATTTCCGTTCCATCGATGCCTACGGCGATTCATGTGTTGGTGAATTGAATATTCTTCTTGACCACCCGCACCTCACGGCTACAGGTAAGTACGGCGGGCGGAAATTTTGAGCGGCTTTGTCCTCGAAGAACAGTGTATGATACAGACAGCAATGGTGATAACAAACAGGTTTTACAAAATAAAAGTAGAGCTCGGTGCCCAATCACGCCATATGCAGCGGTGAATGACTAGTAAGCAGGACCATGGCCGGCCCCATGGCAGCGTCGGCGAAGGTCCAGGGAAACTGCCCGTGTGCAAAGCGGGTTCAAATTGCTCTGGCGCAGGTGGGCTTCCTTCAATATCTTGAAAATGAAAACAAATTGGATCAAGCTAAGCGAAGTGCAAGCACCGTTATATTACCTTGATGTGCGTCTCAAACTCTTGGACCTCGCGGATGCAACTGAGTACGGTGAGGGTAAGGCCTTTGAAGAACCCTTGCAGGCCGGCCCGCCACGAGAGTGAGTCGCGCATTGTCGCTACGTGGATGGCGGAGACTTTGCGCTGCAGGCTGACGGACAGTCGAAAAAGAAATGAATACACCGGTGAATGACCGTGAAGTAGAGAGCTAGCGCACGTACGTATGGAGCGTTTCCGTTTCGGTGGCTGAAAGGAGGCCCATTTGGAGCACGGCAACGTATGTGTTCTCGGTCTTGGCCAAGGCAGCGATCAAGACCTCCATTAGGCGTTGGGGGACGCGTAGTGAATGGTCGCTGCCGCGACGGCAGGGGTGATGAAAGCCGCGAGGATGGTGCTAGTGGCGGTGACTGGCAGCGCTGAGTTGGCGACCATGGAAAAGGGTGCTTCTGGGATAGTGGGCATCTCACAACGCGGGAATTCACAAGCTTGGGAGATTGGGGCGACATGGTAGTTTTCGGCAGACCCTTATATACATGGGTGAAGAATCGTTGTGGACGGTGGAGGACGGTTAAATGGCGATCAGTCACTTGGTGTAAACTGGTGAAGCTGTGCGGCAACACAGCATTCTAGTACGCCACGGCACGATAGCTGTTGAAAGCAGTCTATGTATAGGTTGGAGAAGTCTACGTTGCAATTACTAGCAAAATACACTTGGTATCTAAATATCTATAGCGAACCCCAATTCAATATTTACTGAGCGAGCGGCGCCTTGAGATTTCTGCCTGTACTTGTCGTCGACGCCGGCCAGGTAGTATGCGCCGGGCCAGATGTTGTCCACAGAGCCCTCAGGCGTGTACGAGACGGCATTGTGGTTTTTCTCGCGGAGCTAGAACAAAATAATCACGCATACGAGAAAAAAAGCGTGTTTGGTTGGCAGGAGCGGCGAGTTCCAGTTTTGAAAACCTAAAGGCTTTTTCTGTCGACTTTGGTGTATTATACCAAAGAAAGTTGGAAGCAAATTAGCATTAGAATAGAACTACTTTGCCCAATTTTTTTTTTTTTGCCCAATACACCCAAATATGACCGGATCTGATGGGGGTTTGAGAAATTCCTCAGCAGTAAAGGTGAGCATGCAAAATCCGGCAAAGCGATTTTGTGTGGCGGCTATTTAACCGCAATTTCTTCCGCGGAACTCAAGAGATTGGTTCAGATTTGAAAAAGCATTTACCTTTTTACGGCGGCGCGTGAAACGCGTACTGTCACACACTGTCACGTACGTGACAAATCAATTTCGAGAACGCGCTCCTACCACTTAGCCCACCAGCTACACACCAGCACCCGGATTCGGCCCTATTCACAGACACCATCATCGGCTTCAATGTCCTGTCTTGTTTCCAGTGATGGCATTACCCTCCAAACGACAGGTCTTCGGGAGAAAGGTGGGCCGTTGAATCCTTCAAGTCCTCCAATCAATGGTCGCGCCTACAAAAGTAGGTTATTCAGTGTAACGATGTCGACTTCGACCTTCATACGAAATATTCATGTGGTTTGTTTGAACCTGCATAGGTTGTCTTTACGCATTACGGATTGAATTTACGTCTTTTTAACCCAGAAGCTTCTATATGGTATATTTAGAGTGAAATACAGCGAGGTGGACCGTGAGAAGTGGAGTTTAAACAAGCATGTAGCTGCAAAAGTTGGATTTGCGGAACATAGGGCGCGGGTCATTTTTTCTAAAAATGGTCACTTTTTGATCACTTTGACTACCACCCTCTAGCGTCTGCAGTTCTCGGCCGTTTCGTCTCGGAAGTATCTCAATCGTCTTGTATTCATCCCCCGCAGTGCATAGGCACTTTATTTTGCCAGAAACGGCCCACTGGTCATCGGTGCGGAATATTCGATCATCTCTGCTTCGACAAAAAGGGCGCCTTCGTGTTGAGCGTAGTGAAGCCCGGAAACGGGTTGAAGGGAAGATGAACCAACAGACACCTTTTGCGTACAAAGAGGAAGGGAGCGGTGACCGGACCAGCCTAGGGTAGGTGAAACCCCAGACCACAAAGACAAGACGCCAGGGGTGGCCCGCACAAGAACCATCTGATTAAAATCTCAGTCCATGGTCAGATTGCCCACGCCGATTCTTACGTTTTCAAGAGGCAAAATCCAAGATAAAGCTGTCATCCCGGTGTTGTCTGGTTGAAATACGGCCGGATCTGATATTTCGATAGTGTGGTCAAGAGAAAATCCGGAAGAGGAAGCAGCCGAGAAAAGAATTTGGATGATTTTGGCCAGCCCTACCGAACCATCCGCGGTGCCATAGGCGAGCACAATTTCGCCTACGTAGTATGATCAGTAACGTAACCGCTAGAAGCGCACGTCCTAGAAGTACTTTCGTCTGCTTTAAGAGGAGTCCAAACTGAAAATGCGAGGTGTGTTATTCATTCACTGGAAACATTAACGGTAGTAACATGTTCGAGCGATAATCGCTTAAACCTTTTTTTGGGTCAAGCGTGTTGAGATGATAGATGAGGGTTTTAACCTGAAGAGCATCAAAGTTCCAGCGCGAGTCCCCGTCACGAGAAGCGAACTGTCTAGACAAGGAGCGGGAATGATATCGAAATCCGCATGACTCGACCATAACAGGCCTGAAGATTAGTGAGCAAGGGGGATTTGGTGCCAGGACTGGCTTACTAGTTATTTGTGACCTGAGGGTCTGCTCAGCCTTCGAATGAGATTCCCGTGATGCCAATTCGGCGATGAAAGGGGTGAGTTCGCAGAGCTGGGCTACATCAGTGACGGTACTGAAACGTGTAAAATCCCAAACCTTGGCCCATTCTCCTTTAATCGTATTTTTGGCTGCATGCCAAAGCGAGAGGTCCATGTTGGAGCCTAAAATGGCTGCAACACATCTGCAGAAAGAAATCCAGTCAATGTGCAAGAAGTGATGTAACACACACGCACCCTCCGTTCCCCGTTAGGTTGCTGGGCGAGCATGTAATCGCACGAAGTCCGACATCCAAGGAGCCCAAAGAGACCGCGCCCCATTCTGAACGGACAGGATTCCCGACTGGTCAATAAAAATACGCCGATCCGATCGTGGGTCGCGCGTCGGGCCACGTCGAGCAGGCTCACGGATGTGATTCTGAACGACTGTTCGCAGATATTCCGATACTATGGATGCAGAAATGAGCCACGGACCCCGCTCGTCCTGTGTGAGCCTGGAGATTTCTAAGTGTCTCGGTGTGTGCACGCGGGGTCAGCTTGTCGACGTTGACATCGGAGCACTCGCGGGGCGGCCGGGCTTCAGACGCGGACACGTCGTCGATCCACAGTGCGGGCTCCAGGCGCAGCAACGTGGACCTCGAGGTATAGTACGGCACCTGCGAGAATAGGGTGCGGCATAGTTCAGTGAATGAAAGATGGGAAGCACGCACCTCAGCCTCCTTTGGTATTACAGTAAGTACTTACTTATCGATTAATTTGACCCGCTCGTCAAATGCCCACCGTCAACAGTCGGATATCTAGCCGTGAGCATGAATGCCAAGTGCGGCATTGCCAATGGGGCAATAAGCCGGTCCCTCGTGAAAGTCCGACACCCAATCCACACATATGCACTTGTCAAATAACAACGGCGTAAATCAACCCTGAGTACTCGCAGGCTAGTTATGGCCGTCCCAGTGCCGTCCCGTGGATTGAAATCAATAATCGTGGAAAACCACTTGACATGAGAAGGCCGAACAGCTCCTGGCAGTTGAGTGGCGGCGGAGGGGACGCCGCGTTCGGGAGTCTGATGCAGGGAATACCATGAGTGATCGGCGAGGTTCTGGAATAGAATAGGCACCAAGATATAGACGGAGAGGCTTTGGAGAGGAACAAGACCTGTCTATCTCCCGACCACTGAAGACAAGACAGAGAAGGGCGCGAGGTCACAGTGGGAATAGTCAATGCGGTGTATATAGGCGCTGCCGGTGGAGATGGCATCCTCTGACGAGTTGACAAGGTAAGATCTCCGTCCGCACCTAATTCACCCACACGGCGGGGCCACACTCACCGGGGCCGCAAGCTCGAACGAATGGGAGAAGCAGCAATGGTGGTTTCACCGGGGTTTTTTTTCTTCTTTTTCTTCGGTGTCTGTCGAATTTGAACACCATTCACTGTAAACAGACCACGGACTTGCCCAATCTAGACTCGGAGCCTCATGCACGCGTGGGTGAAAAAGACTTGTGATGTAAGAACGTTCGTTTGACTGAGCTCCGTGAGTTCAGCCTGTGACCCCTTGTGACTGTGACGCATTCCGTTTCTTTCAACCATGACGGTTCGTGCCACTTGTACTCTATCGCTCCCGATGGCCTCACAATGTCGTTGAACCACCAGGACCTTACCTACTGCTACCTGCACATGTCAACCTATGATCTACAAGTTCCGGAAACACTTGAGAGCGGAGACTACCTCAAAGGCGAACTCGCGAGTGACGGCTAGTTATTCTTTGCAAGGCACACCTCAATCTCCGTGGGTTAAAACGCGGTTTCAACAGACCTCAACATCCCCGCGCACATGATTCCGCCTGATCCCGATGATTCCGACAGTTTGTGGCAGATTCATGCCAGTCCAATGCCAGTCTTATGCTGCCCAATTGACGCTTCTAATAGTATTACCGTCTCAAGCACACCCATCGTATCCATACGGCAACCCGACTAATGCCAAACATCCCGCTTCGCGGCCCCGCCCTCCATATGACCCGTCTTCCCGTGCGCTATTTGAAGACATGGGGTATGTCGGCGGCGGTGTAAATGGTGCGCTACGATGGAGGGATCTCGCCATGGAGCATCTATTACCTGTGGACGAAGAGAAGGAGGAAGCGAAGCGTGCCATCGAGGCGCGCAAGATGGCCAGCGGAGCCTCGAACGCTACCGCACCACAAGCAGGAATAGGGCAAGATCAAACTGTGGAAGAAGACGACGAAGAAGAAAATGACGAAAACGAAAACGATGAAGATGAGGACTCCGAGGAGACGGAAGGTGAGGAGGAGGAGGAAGGTTAAATCCATAAGTTCTAGTCTTATTTTATGTCGACGCTTTAAATTTAAATCATCGCCAATACAGCGTAACATTGTATACATCCATCGAGTCATCCTCGGATGATCCTCCCTTTCTAAAAAATTGCCGAGCTGGGAAATCAACCATGAGGTTGAAAGCTTTCTTCGCGCCGGTGTACAGGCAACTAGAAGTAAGTATATCAAAAAAAAAAAATGCATTGTTATTTGACAGGCGCGTGTGTCGATTGGGTGTCGATGGACTTTCACGAGGGACCGGCTTATTGCCCCATACGGTTAGATATCCGACTGTTGACGGTGGGCAGTCGACCCCGAAGTGTACCGAGATCTACGTGAAGGCGAGATGAGGGCGGAATGCTATTAATACAACTCAGTCTGCAAAGCATTCCGAGAAGGGCGGAATGCTGGTGCCTCATTTGCCGAGAAGGCCGAGCGTCATCAAAACGCGCACTAATTTGGAAGGTCCTGCATATCAGTGAGCAGTTCTGTGCTCTGGGACTGTTCAGAATCACGTCCGTGAGCCTGCTCGACGCGGCCCGGCGCGCGACCGACGATCGAGACTGCCATTCACAAGGAAGTGACAAGAATCTTTGGGTACAAATCTTGCCAGGTCATCGCGAGGGCGGGTATTGCTCAGTGTTCATAATGGTCCACCGTCCAGAGAAAACAAAACTGGCACAGCTTTAGCGGCGGAGTGATTTCGGCGGATAACATTTGATTTGCGCATTTGCTACCGCGGACATAAATAAAACACGATATGCGGGGAGGGGTAATGGTCCACCGTCCAGAGAAAACAAAACTGGCACAGCTTTAGCGGCGGAGTGATTTCGGCGGATAACATTTGATTTGCGTATTTGCTACCGCGGACATAAATAAAACACGAAATGCGGGGAGGGGTATCACGTTCCCGATGTTGCAAAAATAGAAAAAGGAAAAAAAAACTGGGGAGGGAGAAGAAAAAAATTGGATGAAATTTCAGAATACCCCTATACTGGGTCTCCAGGTAGTATATGGGTCAATCCTCGAAGGATTATGGCCAGGGTTGAGCTGAGCGTCGCTATTGCGTGGGTAGAACAGTGGCGGATCATCGGGCCGTCGTACACCGCCACCACTTTATTTATTCGACCAGCTCACAGCTGGTTGGCCGGCATCCTTTGGACCTTGATCTTCTTGAGAAGCTTCGAAAGGTTTGATCTCATTTTGACTATTTTCCGCTATGCTCATTGCTCGATCAGGATAAAACTGCACGTTGCTAGCGATATCGATATGATATTATCCATCCGTCTTTCTCTTTTTTGCCTGTCTTTAACGCATGAATCGATCCGCTGACCGAGGCCTAATGTTCCTGGCTAACCCCCATTTGCCTTTTGTTTCTCTCTCCGCGCCAGCTCCCACGAGTCTTCATCAAGATCAGCGAGTCAAACCAAGTCAGACCGACGATCAATTTGGTAATTTTCTGGGATGACGCGTATCTCAGCGCGGCACTTCTTTGATCCCGATTCCTTTTACCACTGTCTCCTAATATGGTGCCTGGACCCACCCTTCGATCGATTCGTTTCCCAACTGGGCTGTTGCGCGAGCATGGCAATAACTGTCTTCCCAATTATGGCCCGGTCTGCAGACCGGTAACATATAAAAGAAGGACCCGCTGCTGCTTCTCCTCACTTGTATTTTGCCCGCTCTACTGCTCACTCTGTATCCACTACCTTCCGACAACGCATCCTTCGTCGATTATGAATGCCAACCACCCTTGCCTCGTCTGTGGCCGTCCCACTTCACAGTCGTGTGGCCGGTGTCGAGCCGCGTTCTACTGTTCACCTGAGCACCTGCAAAGCGTGCGTCTACCTGTTCATTGACACGTCAATGTCCCACTGTTTGGCCTATAGGACTGGCCACAACACCGTGAACGCTGCCACCCTTCGGCTTCGTATGCCTCGAACATGATTGCAACCCCTCCTCCAGCGGAGCCCGAGTATATTTCGATCTCTGCCATATTATTCCTCGCAGATGAAGGTGCGTCAATTCTACACCACATGTCGCGCGTGCCGCTGACTCCTTTCTCTCCCAGACCGACCCAGAATCATCACCGTAAAGTGCCGCCCACCACACCGCCCGTCGCACGACCTCTGTCCGGTCCCGCTACTTCAGCCGTACTTTGATGCGCCACCCGACAGCGTCGTCCTCACGCAAGGCTTGAATGGCGAGCTTTTGCGCTTTCCACTTCACGTCTTCTACTCGCCTACTGCCCTCAAAAGGCGGTCGCCAATCAATCGTTCCATTTACCACATCACATCGGGGGCCGCCCCAAAACCCTGGTACGGCAACGTCGTGGCGTTCAAGTTCAGTGGTTCGCGGCGCCAGGGGTATACCGAGGCTGGCTCCAACGACCTCCCTGCTCTGTCTGCATATTTCCTTTCCTGTCAGTGAACATTCCACACGTGAGCATTGAACTTGAGCTTTTTGCCTTTTGTCTCAGCCTAATGTTGGAAGTTTTCAGAACCTCGATTTCTTGAACTCCTTAGATGTCATCAATAACCAATAATTACGCTTCACTGTAGCATACCGTCATCCCTACTTTTCATATGCTATGAACACTTAATTACTGTCTATTCAATAGATGAGTGTTTCATTCTAATAAAAGGGGTCCTCCCCCATTCTTTTGTCGTCACAAGGATCTTATGCTTTTGGTCAAGAGGATGCGCAGAAGCGCGCTAAGCGCTATCCCAGGAATAGACTGGCAGTTCCTATTTTACATATATGGGCATGCGATGATCTTAGAACAACAAGCGGCGACCTTCATCCGCGTTGGCTCTAGCTTATCGGTGTTGCCATGCATGGGTATTTTGCGCATGCATAATCAGCTATTATAATTTCCGCACATGCCTGTTCGTTCTGGAGATTTTCTTTCCCCTTATGCACCAATATATTCCAATTAAGAGGAGCTCGACGTCACTGACGTCCCCGAGGATCTCTTAACAAACTATGGCCATGAGGAAATGCGGCGGATGAACTTTTCCATAACTTAGCTGGACGATTTCCAGATCTCGCCTCCCCCCCGCATTTCGTGTTTTATTTATGTCCGCGGTAGCAAATACGCAAATCAAATGTTATCCGCCGAAATCACTCCGCCGCTAAAGCTGTGCCAGTTTTGTTTTCTCTGGACGGTGGACCATTACCCCTCCCCGCATATCGTGTTTTATTTATGTCCGCGGTAGCAAATGCGCAAATCAAATGTTATCCGCCGAAATCACTCCGCCGCTAAAGCTGTGCCAGTTTTGTTTTCTCTGGACGGTGGACCATTATGAACACTGAGCAATACCCGCCCTCGCGATGACCTGGCAAGATTTGTACCCAAAGATTCTTGTCACTTCCTTGTGAATGGCAGTCTCGATCGTCGGTCGCGCGCCGGGCCGCGTCGAGCAGGCTCACGGACGTGATTCTGAACAGTCCCAGAGCACAGAACTGCTCACTGATATGCAGGACCTTCCAAATTAGTGCGCGTTTTGATGACGCTCGGCCTTCTCGGCAAATGAGGCACCAGCATTCCGCCCTTCTCGGAATGCTTTGCAGACTGAGTTGTATTAATAGCATTCCGCCCTCATCTCGCCTTCACGTAGATCTCGGTACACTTCGGGGTCAACTGCCCACCGTCAACAGTCGGATATCTAACCGTATGGGGCAATAAGCCGGTCCCTCGTGAAAGTCCATCGACACCCAATCGACACACGCGCCTGTCAAATAACAATGCATTTTTTTTTTTTGATATACTTACTTCTAGTTGCCTGTACACCGGCGCGAAGAAAGCTTTCAACCTCATGGTTGATTTCCCAGCTCGGCAATTTTTTAGAAAGGGAGGATCATCCGAGGATGACTCGATGGATGTATACAATGTTACGCTGTATTGGCGATGATTTAAATTTAAAGCGTCGACATAAAATAAGACTAGAACTTATGGATTTAACCTTCCTCCTCCTCCTCACCTTCCGTCTCCTCGGAGTCCTCATCTTCATCGTTTTCGTTTTCGTCATTTTCTTCTTCGTCGTCTTCTTCCACAGTTTGATCTTGCCCTATTCCTGCTTGTGGTGCGGTAGCGTTCGAGGCTCCGCTGGCCATCTTGCGCGCCTCGATGGCACGCTTCGCTTCCTCCTTCTCTTCGTCCACAGGTAATAGATGCTCCATGGCGAGATCCCTCCATCGTAGCGCACCATTTACACCGCCGCCGACATACCCCATGTCTTCAAATAGCGCACGGGAAGACGGGTCATATGGAGGGCGGGGCCGCGAAGCGGGATGTTTGGCATTAGTCGGGTTGCCGTATGGATACGATGGGTGTGCTTGAGACGGTAATACTATTAGAAGCGTCAATTGGGCAGCATAAGACTGGCATTGGACTGGCATGAATCTGCCACAAACTGTCGGAATCATCGGGATCAGGCGGAATCATGTGCGCGGGGATGTTGAGGTCTGTTGAAACCGCGTTTTAACCCACGGAGATTGAGGTGTGCCTTGCAAAGAATAACTAGCCGTCACTCGCGAGTTCGCCTTTGAGGTAGTCTCCGCTCTCAAGTGTTTCCGGAACTTGTAGATCATAGGTTGACATGTGCAGGTAGCAGTAGGTAAGGTCCTGGTGGTTCAACGACATTGTGAGGCCATCGGGAGCGATAGAGTACAAGTGGCACGAACCGTCATGGTTGAAAGAAACGGAATGCGTCACAGTCACAAGGGGTCACAGGCTGAACTCACGGAGCTCAGTCAAACGAACGTTCTTACATCACAAGTCTTTTTCACCCACGCGTGCATGAGGCTCCGAGTCTAGATTGGGCAAGTCCGTGGTCTGTTTACAGTGAATGGTGTTCAAATTCGACAGACACCGAAGAAAAAGAAGAAAAAAAACCCCGGTGAAACCACCATTGCTGCTTCTCCCATTCGTTCGAGCTTGCGGCCCCGGTGAGTGTGGCCCCGCCGTGTGGGTGAATTAGGTGCGGACGGAGATCTTACCTTGTCAACTCGTCAGAGGATGCCATCTCCACCGGCAGCGCCTATATACACCGCATTGACTATTCCCACTGTGACCTCGCGCCCTTCTCTGTCTTGTCTTCAGTGGTCGGGAGATAGACAGGTCTTGTTCCTCTCCAAAGCCTCTCCGTCTATATCTTGGTGCCTATTCTATTCCAGAACCTCGCCGATCACTCATGGTATTCCCTGCATCAGACTCCCGAACGCGGCGTCCCCTCCGCCGCCACTCAACTGCCAGGAGCTGTTCGGCCTTCTCATGTCAAGTGGTTTTCCACGATTATTGATTTCAATCCACGGGACGGCACTGGGACGGCCATAACTAGCCTGCGAGTACTCAGGGTTGATTTACGCCGTTGTTATTTGACAAGTGCATATGTGTGGATTGGGTGTCGGACTTTCACGAGGGACCGGCTTATTGCCCCATTGGCAATGCCGCACTTGGCATTCATGCTCACGGCTAGATATCCGACTGTTGACGGTGGGCATTTGACGAGCGGGTCAAATTAATCGATAAGTAAGTACTTACTGTAATACCAAAGGAGGCTGAGGTGCGTGCTTCCCATCTTTCATTCACTGAACTATGCCGCACCCTATTCTCGCAGGTGCCGTACTATACCTCGAGGTCCACGTTGCTGCGCCTGGAGCCCGCACTGTGGATCGACGACGTGTCCGCGTCTGAAGCCCGGCCGCCCCGCGAGTGCTCCGATGTCAACGTCGACAAGCTGACCCCGCGTGCACACACCGAGACACTTAGAAATCTCCAGGCTCACACAGGACGAGCGGGGTCCGTGGCTCATTTCTGCATCCATAGTATCGGAATATCTGCGAACAGTCGTTCAGAATCACATCCGTGAGCCTGCTCGACGTGGCCCGACGCGCGACCCACGATCGGATCGGCGTATTTTTATTGACCAGTCGGGAATCCTGTCCGTTCAGAATGGGGCGCGGTCTCTTTGGGCTCCTTGGATGTCGGACTTCGTGCGATTACATGCTCGCCCAGCAACCTAACGGGGAACGGAGGGTGCGTGTGTGTTACATCACTTCTTGCACATTGACTGGATTTCTTTCTGCAGATGTGTTGCAGCCATTTTAGGCTCCAACATGGACCTCTCGCTTTGGCATGCAGCCAAAAATACGATTAAAGGAGAATGGGCCAAGGTTTGGGATTTTACACGTTTCAGTACCGTCACTGATGTAGCCCAGCTCTGCGAACTCACCCCTTTCATCGCCGAATTGGCATCACGGGAATCTCATTCGAAGGCTGAGCAGACCCTCAGGTCACAAATAACTAGTAAGCCAGTCCTGGCACCAAATCCCCCTTGCTCACTAATCTTCAGGCCTGTTATGGTCGAGTCATGCGGATTTCGATATCATTCCCGCTCCTTGTCTAGACAGTTCGCTTCTCGTGACGGGGACTCGCGCTGGAACTTTGATGCTCTTCAGGTTAAAACCCTCATCTATCATCTCAACACGCTTGACCCAAAAAAAGGTTTAAGCGATTATCGCTCGAACATGTTACTACCGTTAATGTTTCCAGTGAATGAATAACACACCTCGCATTTTCAGTTTGGACTCCTCTTAAAGCAGACGAAAGTACTTCTAGGACGTGCGCTTCTAGCGGTTACGTTACTGATCATACTACGTAGGCGAAATTGTGCTCGCCTATGGCACCGCGGATGGTTCGGTAGGGCTGGCCAAAATCATCCAAATTCTTTTCTCGGCTGCTTCCTCTTCCGGATTTTCTCTTGACCACACTATCGAAATATCAGATCCGGCCGTATTTCAACCAGACAACACCGGGATGACAGCTTTATCTTGGATTTTGCCTCTTGAAAACGTAAGAATCGGCGTGGGCAATCTGACCATGGACTGAGATTTTAATCAGATGGTTCTTGTGCGGGCCACCCCTGGCGTCTTGTCTTTGTGGTCTGGGGTTTCACCTACCCTAGGCTGGTCCGGTCACCGCTCCCTTCCTCTTTGTACGCAAAAGGTGTCTGTTGGTTCATCTTCCCTTCAACCCGTTTCCGGGCTTCACTACGCTCAACACGAAGGCGCCCTTTTTGTTTCTCTTTTCGACGGCTCGATCCATGTAATCGACTCACTGACAGTGGAACCTAAACTTTCCAACGTATCTCGGGACGTGAGTGATCAAACTAGCGAGGGCCTTTCAGGTATCTTGCGTTCTACTTCGCTCCGAAAAAGCAAAAGTTTCAAAACGAGACGTAAACCGCGTGAGCGGAATGATACCTTGACTACTCCGTTGCTGTGTGGGTTCAAGAGTGAGTCTAAGTATCCGGATCGTTTATTTCTGTACCTCTTTTGGATTAATCCGTCGTAAGGTCCGCGCAACCAGCTGACTTCAACTACAAATACAACGTATTGCATGAAAGCACTTTCGTAGGAAAGTATAGTCAGCCGCGAATAATGCCCGTTAATTGATTGATCTTACAGCTGCCCGATTGTGCAAACCTCCGACGCACGACATGCTTCTTCACGAGTTGAGCAGTATTCTGAAATCGGCCAAAGCCTGTACATAATGCGACGTACTTTGAATACATTTACTGACTGGTGCTTAGCTTCTGGATCCACACCTCTTTATCTTCTTCGCTCGATTTTCTTGCATCTCCAAGAGCTTCTCGAACTCCAGCCCCGTGTTATAAAAATATTATTAGCGAACGCAGATATTTACCCTCCAAGTCCTGTCGTACCATCCTGGTCCAGCAATGTTGATTCTCAATTACGAGGAGATTTCCGAAAAGGCATCAAGCAGCATTTGTATGGATGCGATGTTTTACTCTCTCTTCGCTTGAGACTTTTCGTGGCTGAATTTTGCTCGGTAAGTCGCATCCTCAACCAGTCTTCTGTTTCTGATTCGAACGGCCTCTCAGCGACATACATCTGACCCCTCGAAACGAGATGAATATGGTCAAGTTGCTCAACAGTTTCTTCGGACGATATCTTTCATTATCTTGAGAACCCTCTGCACTCGCAAGGCCTTCCTTCCTTCATCTAGTTGCATTCCTGCTTCTACGCCCAATTGGCTACCGTCCTCCGCCCAGAGCTGGGTGGTGGAAGAGTTCCTCGAGTCGGTTTCTCGATGCCTGTTTTGCGGGAACAATTTTACTTCCATCTTTTGACGCATTTCATTGTATCTTACACTGGCTTCAAGTCCTCCGTTTTGATTACACTGAATACTTGCTTGTATGTACTGAATGGCTTTCGCCACCTTTGAACTGTATTGCACGACACTGGCAGTTTCAACCGTTTTTCAAGTCGTGCTCGCAACGTATCATTCACTGCGTTCCGGGCCCCCGTACACAGACCCCTGTCGTCGTTCGGCTACCTGTGGCTACGTCGGTCCAAGTCTCGTCGACGGGGGTATGTAGACAGGGGATGTAGATTAGTCTCTTATAAACAGATGCTACAACAAAATTTGAGCTCGTACCTCGCTTTGTTGTACGCCGGCGCGCGCACTCGAAAGTTCTTGATCCTATTATCCTAAGACAGTGGTGGGGTTAGCACATCTCGGCCATCGTCATCCACCTTGTTACAGGTTTTCTCACCACTTCTCTGAGCTGATAAAGAACACCGTGGGAGAAGTGGCGATAAATGAGCACGTGCACGTCTTCCCTCGCTTTCTTTGCAATTTCTTTGCGATGAACCGGTCGCCTCGTTCAAGTTCAACGTTGTAAGCTATAAGACTCACCCTTGGACCACCGCCCACCAAATTAGGATCCTCAACGCTGGCCCCAGCAAATCCCAGCAGCAGCAGCAACCACCCATGCCACATTCAAAAAGTCATGCATCGGCCACTAGTCTCTCATACTAGACAGACGCTACAACAATTTTGGTGCTCGTGCCTCGCATGTTGTAGTCTGTTTAACAGTTTAACAGTGTGATATTCGTCTACGTGATTAAACACTTAGGTACAAGTACCTCGACGAACCCAAATGGAAAGAGTAATTGAGAAAAGTTGCCTTTGCTAACCGTCGACAAGTCAGTCAGAACGGAAATTTAGGAAAGGCGCATAATTTAGCCGAGGCCGAGCGGACCCGGTACAGCTAGAGCTGGCTCTGAAGCCAATGACGGTAGGCGAGGAGCAGAGGAGGGCGGGGAGGAAGGTCGAAGGAGTGGTACGGCCGAATGATGTGGTACGTGAGTGGTGTCGGATGTGTCGCTGGCGGCTTCATCGTCATGATTGGCGTCGCCACGCAACCAGTACCGAGGTCGCTCCTGGAATCCTCGCCACTGATGGCCTCGGGACACTTCTAGGACCAAAAAGACCGTCTGCTGCTGGTGCTCGGTGCATGATAATACATCCCTGCGCAATCTCATTATTCTCCGTCCCAGTATGGCTTAAGCGCGCCACACCCATTCTTCCTTTTTTTCTGCTTTCTCGCACTATACTCATTTTTCAAGTCCTGTCGGAGGCCGTGCTCATGTGTCTGTCAACGCTGGCGATTTTGAATCTACTATAATCGCCGTGGAGCACCTGATTCCTTGCTCTCTTAGCATCGTTCTCCCTCCTCTCCCTCCATCTCCATCAATGCACCCCAGCTGCTACCTTCAGGGTCCATGTCCACACTCCATCCCTGTACTCCTTGCTTCAAATTCCACGTGGTGCTCGATCCGCTCCTTGCGCGACGCGCACCACAAGTCTCGATTTCGATCTCGCACCTTTCCTCATGGTCCAGAATGTACCCACTTACCTGTCCCTCCATTGATCCAGTACGAATGCAGCTAGCCAATTAACTGTCTAGCATGTCCTTCTGGTGCTAGCCTGCCAACCCTTCGTGCTCCTGGCTCTTTGGTGTTTGTTTCGATTTGTATCTGTATCTCCCACTGACATCAGGTAACTGGCACATGGTTGTTTATTTTTGTTCTCGAGTCCTCTGCACTTCATTCTTGCCTTCTCCACGCACAGCACTCAGGCTCAATCGCGGACTCAGCCCGAGACTCTGTCTGCTCCTTATTCCTAACTAGGAAAGGACTCGGACCAGACCTCTTGCGACCGAGCGACCGAGCAAATGAGGCGAGATGGCCTTTAAATTTCGTTGTGCTCTTCCTTACTTTCTCTCTCTATCGTACACACAACAGTAGAGTGTTCTTGTGCCTCGCACCTCGCGTGTTCTGAGTCTGTTTATCCGTCCCTTCTTTTGTTTCGACCTCTACTTATAGATTTATTAATGAATTCTATATTTCAGATTCGAATCCCGCTCTTGGAGCATGCGCACATGTGCAATTCGATGGCCCACGCCAACACCGATGCTGGTGCTGACTCTGGTATCAACGTTAATTAGCTAGAATCCAGCCTCTGCCTCTTCGATCTGAGGAAAACTGTACATGTGCTGATGGCTGGTTATATATGGGGGTCTGATATGGTATCATTAAGAGTCACACGAGTGCTAGCACTCGTGGCATTGAAATTGAAATATGTCTATCAGTTCCAGTACCCCGAATGTAACCATTGATTACCCAGTGCCCAGGCTCTTGATCGCAATTGCTCTGGCCTCCCATCCCACTCCCGTTTTCCTATATTAATCGAATCCTCCGGCCCGCTTGCTAATACATTAAATATGTCGCTGTGGATGTTCAGCGTCTAATTGCTTTCTGCTAGAGCTCTCAGGTTGCCGATTACCGCGAAGAACTTTGAACAAATCTGATAGACTTCATGAATTCCAACAAACTCTAACCTGAACCTGAACAACAAAAGGAGATCTACATCTGCAGTAGAATACATGTTATCTACACTTCGTGATATGCAACAAATCTTTCCAGCTCTTCTGCCTCTGGTACTTTATCGAGGACATGGTATGTCAATGCAAGATTGCCCATAATCCGAATGGTTCTCGGATGATCTTCTCCCAGAAGCTTCCTATACTTCTCGAGGGTCATAGCCAAAAGCTCCTCTGCTTGCAGGAACTGGCCTAGTTTGTAGTATGTCCATGCCAAATTGCCCATGGCCTGTAGAGTGTGAGGATGGTCATTGCCCAGCAATTCCCTCCGCTTCTCCAACACTAAAACCTCCAGGGCCTCTGCCTCGTGCAATTGGCCTAGGTCGTGGTATGTCCATGCTAAATCACCCATGGTCCATAAAGTGTCTTGGTGATCTTCACCCAGAAGTTTCCTCTGCATATCCAACACCAAAACCAAAAGTGTCTGTGCCTCTTCGAAACGGCCCTGAGCACGATATGTGGATGCCAGATGACGCATAGAATTTAGAGTGTCCAGACTATCTTCACCCAGAAGGTGCCTCCGCTTTTCGAGGACTTCAAGCTCGAGTGCCTCTGCCTGTTTGAATTGGCGTAGTGCCCAGTATGGCGCTGCCAGATTGCTCATGGTATGCAGAGTGTCTGGATGATCTTCTCCCAGCTGTTTCCTCTGCTTCTCTAGCGCTGACATTCCGAGCTCTGCTGCCTTATCAAACTGGCCTAGGTAGTAGTATGTCAATGCCAGACTAGTTATGGCCTGCAGAGTGTCTGGATGATCATCTCCCAGAATTGTTTTTCGCTTCTCAAATGCTGAAACTCGTAGAACCTTTGCCTGCCTAAATTGACCTAGTTCATGATATGTCCATGCCAGCCTTTCCATAGCATTCAGGGTTTCTGAATGATTTTCACCCAGTTCCCCCTCCTTTTCATGGAATGCAAGTTGACGCGCTTTAAGCTGCTTCAAAAGTGTTTCCGTAAGGGGTGGTGACTTTGTGTGTACCATCATTCCACTTATCTGTAAATTACCATTAAGTTCGGCAATCCTGAATAATTTGTGCACTCACTGGGTCTTTGTATAAATGTGGACTTTGATCTGTGTCTGGCCCAGGATGGAAACCCTCGGTATCGTGAAGATCATGATCCTAGCTATGCTCAGTCAGGCACATTTTTTAAAAGAAGAAATACTCTTACAACTTGTCCAACGCAATCCTGACTCTCATCTCCTGAGTTGTATGAAATATTGTCTTCAACTGAGTCGAGACCAGAATTCTGGCTCTGTGCATCACTATCATCCTCTTTCAGTGAATCTGGGTCTTCTGACTCATCGACTTGCGAATGATCCGAATTGAGACTACTTCTGGAATTGTTTTCACAGCTCATTTCCGCCAAATGATTGTCAGGTATATCTTCATTGTCTGAGATTTTTTTGTCCCTGGCTCAAGGGAAATATCAATACCAACCGCAACACATTTTCAACTGTCTCACCCATCGACCACGACATTCAACTCTGCATTGTGATAGCTAGTTAGCAGAATGCCTTCAAATTTGGCAGCTGCAAATGCGTAAGAATTGGGAAGAAGCTCTTCAGCACGAGGTCTGGAGAATATTCATTTGTAAGGATTATGAAGAGAATGCAATTATACACAGACTTTCGTAATAACTGAACGAATTCACAGCAACATTCAAACCAAGGTTGTAGGGGCCAATCCTCATGATTGAGTTTGTCCAACCAGTTTGAAAGACCAGTGAGAATAGTCGTGGCAAGAACGTCAACACCATCATAGTCGAATGGTGGTTCCGATTCCTCAGCAGGGCCTAGTGCCAGAATGTCGACCCCAATGTCCTTCAGTACTCGGTTCATCAGACAGCACAGCTTGTTTGCAACATCAGAGTGTGTGTTCCCTGTGTCAGACCAAAATCCGGGGAGGTCAAGAATCCCGCCGAGGTATCGGATGCAGATTGCCCTAGAAAATGTTGAAGTCCTTGGATGGTGAATCAGAATGGATCCAACAGATAAAAATGTCACTCACGAGCAATCATGTTCAACTAATAAAAGCTCAATCACACTGAGTCCCCCCGCATCGCAGGAGGTGAGCTGTGGGATGGTACTGCCCTCCAGGATCGTCGATACTGTGGTATTGGCCAGGCAAGTTGCAGCTAACATTTGCCAAAATGTCCATTTGTCATCTGGAGGACCATGTTCACGGTTCCACAACTCGGAAATGGCCTCTGTTGTTGTTATGCCTTCTATATATTTCGCCTGCAGCAACCGACCACGGAGCCCAGGATAAAGAGTAATAATTTCCGCAATGCCCTTGAAGGCCTGACACTGGGTATCGGCAGATTCGGTTCTGAGGACCATCATTAGATGCAGTTTTCACATTAAATAGAACACACACGGAAGAGCATATTTCATTAGCTTGCAACACCCTTTCTCAAGTTTCGGTGGGATGGAGGTGTGCAGAGATTCTAGCTGTAGAACACAATCTTCACCGTTTCCGAAGTAGGACTTGATTTTCTGGGCCACGATATGCGGTCCCAAGCCAAAACTGTATGCAGCGCGGTTGGCCTGTGTCTCGAGGGCCTTGCCCAAGGAGGTGTACATTCGATCCAAGGTGCGACCGGGGGAGGGAGACCACAAGCCGCTGCGCATTAGTGCCCATCTTCTACCATCAGGACCATTCTCCTCTGTCTTTGTGACTGCTCTGTTGGGATTCGGATCCCAGCGGACAAGTGCATAGCAGATATGTGTTGAGGCCATTCACGAGTAGGAGGAGGGGGTGGGATGGTAGTGGGAGCAAAGGAAGGGTAGTGGGAATTGGCGCTTAAAGAACACGATGCACAGACACAGCCTGTCATATTATTATCATACAGCTTTTCTTGCCGGCCACTCAATCCACCAATGCATCTCAGCAATCCCCTCAAACAGGTTCTCGACGGTGCTCAGTAACAGCAGCAAAGATGGCTGAGGCTGGGGAGACTGGTGCGGGTGCCTCCGGCGCAGGCGAAAACGAGTGCAAGCGGGATGAGATGTGGTCGGTGGGTATCGATACAAGGGGTAAACACGGCGTAGGAACCGGCTCTGGGGATTGGGCGTCCGAGGTTTGATAAGCTCGATCGAGTGATCGCATAGGAAATTTCAAACTCCGATGATTTGTAATAAGCAGGCCACCGATACACGGTGGCGCGGTTAACTACAAACTAATCGGCCACCAACCACGCGTGCACCCCTGCTGAAAGAGTATCTCGGTCTATCCTGGTTCGTTCTTTTTTAAAAGCCGGTACTGTACATCCCCCAATGCAATCAGGGCTCAAGTCCACAAAGAATAGACCGTTGGATCCTTCAAATTACATACCTCCAATCAACGGTCGCGCCCACAAAAGTGGGTTGCTCAGTCCAACGACGTTGACTCCGACCTTCATACAAAATATCCATATGGTTTGTTTGAACCTAAACATGTCCACCAGTGCGGTTGCCACGTTCAATCTCAACACGTTCAATCTTCAAATTATCCATGGAACACTCGGCGTACAGAATGGAATTCGATAACAAATGAAGGGGAGGGACAGTTAATACAGGACACATAAACAAGATTTAAATTTCTTTAGCGTAGTTTTGAATCTGGGATTGGCGGCCAGACAAAGGAAACTCCCGCGCACGAGAATTGGTGTAAGTTATCTTCGCGCAACTACTGTTCTTTCAAGATTGGTGTGACATTAGCGAGCAGCGCATGATGTCAAAAGGTGGACTGAGATGTGAGTTTCAACAGCCTGCACGTTCCATGATCGATGTTAATTGAACTTAATTGCGGGTCATAGCTTCGCAAAACATTCTCGGCGATTGTACAAGGGGCAATTCGATAGCAATTCGATAGCGACCACGAGTATAGTAGAAAGAATCTCCAAACGTACATCACATCCAATATTTTCCCTTTCACAAATCGAAATTCGGAGAATGGCGTCGGCGGCGGGACACGGTGCGTCTCACGAGAGGATTTAAGTTGCTCCCGCGCAGTTTACCTTCCTTCAATATCTTTCAGAATGAATCTAATTAGCCACCCTGCAGGTGTCGGAAAAGGGAGAAGGGGCCAGAATTAATCACCTCGATGTGCGCCTCAAGGTCCCGCACCTCCCAAATGCAGCGAAGAATAGTGAGTGCACGACCTTTCAAAAACCCGCGCAATGCCTTCCAGTTCGAACGGGAGTCAATCAAGGTAGCTTCGCGAATATTCGAGACCTTGAGTTGCAGGCTGGCCCGTATTTCAAATAAATATTGGGCGACCCGGATAATGAAGCAACGCACGAAGAGAGCATTTCTGCGGTGTCGACATCGTATGGGTAGAGAAGCCCCGTCTCGATCGCCTCGAGATAGGATTGTTCGGTTGCGGCAATGGTGGCGACCAGGACGCGTGTGAGCCGCATCGGGGACGCGTAGCGGATAATTGCTGCGGCGACCATGACTCCGAGAACCAGGACCACGACTTTGGTGCTTCCGGGAAGTGGTAATGCAAGGATCGACAGGGAGGGTTCAGAGATGCTGGGCATTTCGATCAAACTCAGTATGGAATACGAGGAATTTGATGAGAGGAGAAACATAGTAGTTCGAGGTCTTAAGTAACCGTGAATTTAGCGCGCGCTTACTGACATTTTTTTTAAGGACAACATATCAGGCCCTCCACCTCCCGCGGGATCGGCCACCCCGTTCCCAAGCGCGAAGATGACTAAAAGATTTGTCTCTTTGGCGCACGTAAGCAACTTTGAATTGCCAACGGATCAACCCAAGTATGTTGGCACCTTGTTTACTTCAGCCTGGAGGGACAAACTTGAATAATAAAACTGTGAACAACAAAAGAGCTGACGGGGCCGCTCCACCGCGGCCAAGCTAAGCCGACGGTACTACGGAAATAGGCTTCGGATTAGCGGATTAAGTTTTGGCAATGCGATCATGATGCCCGAAAGCTTAACAGTATCTCACCAGCATTTCCCCAGTTATCGACCATCCAATATAGGTTCCGTGTCTCCTAGTGCCGCAGCATCTTCGGCTGCGGACTATGTGCAGGTGGTTTTAGACATTACCGGGCGGCGCGGCGATCGTGGAGGACGAGCGGGAGTTTCCAAGTGTACAGGGATAAGAATACAATACCGGAGTCTCGGACACTTCAACTGGGGTCGGTTACCCGAAAGGATTAAGCCCATCAAGTGAGACGTACGCGCGAAAGAGGCGCCCGGCACAGGGTCAAGTAACCGAAGCGCGGACCAAGTTTTGTGGTGTGGGGCGCCGGCACAGCCTCACTACTTCGCACGACCCCGCAGCCGATCAGACCCGATCACGATATGATAGCTCCGATCAGAGGCGGTGCACGACGATGATGCGCTTTGACCGCCAAGCCATCAGGAAAGCTCATCTAATCTGTAATCTAATCTCTGCTTCCGCGGTCGATCATGATCGACGCGCTAAAATTAGCCAGATCTCAGATCTCAGGAACCTGGAAGTAACTGCTCGGCCACAATACCAATAAGGAAGACACCGTCCCCAACGACCCGACGATAACCCTAACATCCCTCAACTGGATACGACAGCCAAAAAAATAACAACCGAAAACTAAAAACTAAAGCACAAACGATACAAATAATTATAACCACCATCACATTTCTTTCTTCACGACCCATACCGCCAGAGCACGACCCCAACTTGCGCACCCCACGGCGCTGCGTTCGTTTCGGTTTTCACTTCGTCGCTGTCCGTGTCCATCGGCGCCTCGCCCTCGCCCTCAAGCGCATCCGGTACAGGCTCAGCGGGCGACGACACATCCCGGAAGCGCACCCCGCCCACACCGAACTCCACCCCGTCCTTCCCAAGCGCGGTGTACATCACCTCCCGCGCGCCGTCTGCGCCCAGGCGCGAGACGTCCCACATTACCTCCTCTCCTCCGCCGGAAGAAGAGAGAGGGGCTTCAGAGCTTGAAAGAGTAGAAGCGGGCGAGAAGACGAGCACCGCGTCTAGAATTACGAGGTGCACATCGCGTGGCTTCTCCTTCGGTTTTTCTGGCTCCTTCAGCGTCGTAGTCTCTTTTTCTTTTTCTGTTTCGGCCTGCGGCAGGCGAGTCGGCGTCAACGTCGTTTTCTCCTTCATTTTGGTCGGCGTCTCCTCCGTCCCCAGTTCGCCGGGCTTCTCCTTCGGTTTAGTCGGCGTCTTCTCATCGACCTCCCCCGGCTCGTCCCCATCCTCCTCCACATCCATCTTCTCGCCCTCCTCGCCCGCCTCTCCCTCCTTGCGCGCGTCAGCGTCGGCGTCCCTCTCCTCGGGGACGGCGCTCCCGCCCACATCTCCCTCCATCGCCGCCGCATACACCTCCTCCAGCCCGCTCAACCGCCGACGCTTCCGCACGCGCCCGCCATCCTCTCGTTCCTCCGCTTCCCCATCCTCTCCTTCCTCGTGTGCGTGTGCATCCACAACCCGGTCCGCGTCCGGCTCCTCCCTCCACCGCCATCTTCTCATCTTCCCCCTCCATCTCCACACCGACGGCGGCAGCGGCGGGCACAGGCTCAGGCTCAGGCTCAGGCACAGGCTCAGGGAACAAAACACCCCTCACGACGTCGTGATCGTATTTGAACCTACGTCGCACCATCAATCAGCACTTGCCTCCCAAACGAAAAACACGAAAAACGCGAAAAAGGGAGAGAAAACGCACCCAACTTTCCCCCGACTCCCAAACCCACAAAGCACCGTCCGTCCCCTCAACACCTTCCGATCCCGCTCCAGCGCCGCCACGCACGCGCACGTGGTGCATCCCGCGCTGCATCCCTCCCCTCCTTCTTTCCCGCCGCACCCATTCGTATTCGCATCCCCACCCTCTCCCTCCTCCCCCTCCCCAGGAAGTTCTCTGATAACCCCCAACACCGTCCCATTGCGCCCCGCCCCCCGACTCACGGGCGGCGCCTCCCACGGGCGCGTGCGCCTCTTGAGCGGGCGCGCGGGGCAGAGGGAGGAGGTGCAGGGGCGGAGACCTTGGGGTGGGGTGTAGTCGCCTGACACAGTGGCCGCTGAGTACGGGGACGTGGGTGAGGAGAGGGAGGTGAGGGAGGAGGGCAAGGGCAAGGGCAAGACAGGGGAAACGAGTGCAGAGGAGTAGGAAGCGAAAGCCGCCCCAGCCCCGAGCTCCACCCTCCTCGCAGCGTACTCCGCCAGCCTCTGCGCGCGGTTGGGCCGCGTCCGTCCGTGTGCGGCGTTTTTCTGCGCGCGAAGAAAAGTATTAGTAACTTTTTCACAAAAATAAAATAAAATAAAATAAAAAAGCACGAAGGAAGGAAAGACAAGAAAAAACACTCACCCCCTCAACCCACACCCCCAACACCTCGAACGCACTCCCATCGTGCCCCGCGCCCCACCCCGCGCTCAGCACCCCGCGCCCGTCGTCTGCGGGGTCGTCCACCTCTTCCCGTTTCTCCCCTTCCTGGCGTTTTTCATCCTCATCCCTTTTTTCATCCCGCTTTTCACCCGCGTCGTGTAAATCGCGTTCCACGTCCCCCTCCTCGCGCTTGATCTCTTGGAGCTTCGACTCGCGCTCTTGTTTCACCGGGAGCGGGAGGGGGGTTGGGATGCGAGACGGCGGCCGCGACTCGAGGACGAGCTCGCCTTCTTCGAGGCCTTCTTTCTCTTTCTCTTTCTCTTTTTCCTTTTCTTTGTCCTTCTCCCTACCGTCCTTCTCGTCTTTGCCTTCCTTTTCCTTTTCGGTCTCCACTTTCGCGTTCGCAGTAGCCTTCTCCCCCGCAGCGCCCGCGCCCGCACCCGACGCAGACGAGGAAGTCGCCGCACCCGACGCAGGAGCCGGCACAGACAAAAGCATATCCCCCACCCCCGCCCACACCGCGCCCCCCACCCGCCCACGAAGCGCCCCACAGCTTCGATCGGGCCCTCTTTCTCCTTGCCCACGTCTTTCTCCTTCTCCTTGCTAGCGTCCTTGGCGGTGACGGGGTCTTTCTCCTTGGCGTCCTTCCCCCCCGCCGCCGCACCCGCCACACCGGGCTCCTTCCCCCCTTTCTTCCCCGCACCTGCGCCCGCTACACTCGCATCCTTCCCCCCCGCCCCGCACTTACACCCGCCCCACCCCTGTCGCACTCATCCCGGTTGCACCCGCACCCCCCAAAACCCGCACAACCCTCACCTCAACCCTCACATCCCTCCCCTCCCCCCTCGCTTTCGCGAGCACGCTCCACCGCACAAAGCCAGCGTGTACCGCGGCAGCGAGGGGGTGTGAGTCGTCTGTGTAGAGGCGGCGGCGGTTGTATGGATTGTTAGGGTCGCGTGGATTAGGGTGCGAGTTGGGTGGGAGGCGGAGGAGGGGTGGGGTGGGGTGAGAGGCAGAGTGCGAGCGCGGATGCGAAGGGTGGAGAGATGACGCAGGATCCCTCAAATTCGACATCGGCGGCTCCCTCTCCCTTTCCCTCCATCGCGTCCATCACGCGCAGAAGGATGCATCCTCGGCGACCCATGCGCGAGATGCCGCTCCCCACCGAGGCTCGGGTGTCGTTCGTGCCTCTCCCTCTCTCTCCCTTTCCCTCTCCCTTTCATTCCGCTCCCTCGAAGGCGACTGCGCAGCAGACGAAGAAGCAGCAAGCGGCCTCACCCCCCGCCCCACACCCTCATCCCCCGCGCCGCGGCCGACGCCTGGGACGCAGGGAGGTGCGCGGCGGGGAAGAGCAGCGACGCGCGCGTTCGAGGGCGAGGAGGTCTGGGTCGTCGGATTCTGCTTCCTTCAGCGCTGTGGTTGCGGGCGGTGGGGGCAGCGGGGCAGCGGGGGAGGGGGAGCGGGCAAGGCTAGGGCGGCGTCTTTATTTGGGGGAGAGGCGTCTTTATCTTTATCTTTATCTTAGCAGGAGCCGAATCAGATTTACTTTTCCCTGCTCGCGCTGACGACGAAGAAGGCGGAGAAACAGCCTCAGAAGGAAACGCATACGGGAACGGCGTGCGCGGGTAGACGAACGTCCCCAGCGAAATGGTGCGCCGCGCGCGGAAGACGCGCTCGGGGGGCTCGCGTGGCGGGGCGGGGCGGGGGTGTGGGTGTTCGCTGCTCCCCCGCCTCCCCTACACCAAACAGCACCCGGCCGCCTCCCAGTCTCCGCCCCGGACGCCCCACGCATACGCCTCCCTCGGCTCGCGGTCCAGACGCTTGCCGGGGTGTTTCGCGGTACCAGGACGTGATTGTGGAGGCGGAGACGCCTCGCGCACGGGGACGAACGAGGTGTGGAATTGACCCTGGAAGGTGCGTTGTCCCGGCCCGCCTTGCTGCTCTCGTTGCGCTTGTTGCTGTAACTGTAATTGCGCCTGCCTCGGCGAGGGCTGCTGCTGCGCGGAAGGCGGCGGCACAAGCGATTGTGGAGGGAGGGAAGAGGGCGGCTGGGCTTGCCATGCGAGCGAGGGGTGCGGGGAGTGCGGGGCGAATTCGCGCGGGTCTCGTTCGCGGTCTCTGTCCCTTTCGCGATCTCGTTCTCGTTCTCGTTCTCGCTCCCGATCGCGTTCCCGCTCACGCTGATCCCGCTCCCGCTCCCGCTCGCGGTCACGGTCGCGCTCCCGGTGATCTCGGGGCGGTGGGGGGCCGGGCTGGCGGAGTGCGCCCATGGGGGCATACATGGGTGATGGCTCGGAGTACGGGCCAGGGGCGGGGCCGGGCGGGCCGGGGGCGGGGACGGATAGAGCGGAGCCTGGGTGCGTGGGGGCATGTACGGGGCGTTGGGGTTGCCTTGTGGGTTAGATTGAGGTGGGGGCTGGCGTGGGTAGGGTTCGCGATAGGGCTGGCCGTACGGTGGTTGTTGCGGGGCCATGACTGTTTTTGTGGGGGTGGTTGTTGCTGTTGCTGCTGCTGCTGGGGCCAGCGTTGAGGATCTTGTTTGGCGGACGGCGGTCTGAAGGCGAGTCTTGCAGCAACGAGGCGACGTTCATCGCAAAGAGGGC
>JARJLF010001019.1:0-108348 GCA_029378395.1 Mycena leptocephala
TTGTTCATATTCCGGGGAAGTGCGGACAACTAGCGGTGGGGAAAAGATTAGGTACATTGAGTCGAAGTAACCAAACTTAGATAGATTCCCTCCAGTTGAAGTTGGGTGAACAAAACATTGAACATCGCAGACACTGGCTCGGTTGAATTCTTGCGGTAAGTATGATGAGTGTGCATTCAGGCTAACCAATGCAGGATATGAGAAAAATCTGTCCAGTCTGTGAATACAGTATCAATGGATGTAGTTGCATCATTCCAACGGTGATACTTATACAACGTCTGACTTGGAGGAGTTGGATTTTTGCGGAAGATCCAGATACTCTCACTAGTGAACAAACAATGGGATGGTCTTTTGTGGCAATTTTTCTTGGCCTCAAGGCGAGGGTATAATTCGCTCACGGTGCTGCGGCACTTGGTCCGCAATGTTGCAGCACTGCCGGTCGCAAATATCCACACAAGCCAGGTACAAATGATACCCACAGTGCTACTACTTCTCACGCGGTTCAATTTGCGGGAAATTAAATCAAGAGTCCTCATGGCCCGTCAGTACTAAAGTGCGGGTATCAGTCTAATTAACTGAATTCTATGGTACCCGCACAAAATGTATTTCTTTCTGCCGCGGCAGATAGCGGGGGTTCTCCAGTGCTGCGGTGCCCATGTTGCTGTAGACGTCGCTGGCTGTTGGAAATTCCACCCCAACTTTGATTGGTCATTGGACCGCGTACTCCTTGTGGTGAATTGACTACTTAGGTTGCAATACTTAGGGATCGGCACCGTAACCGGGCTTCCCGTACCGTCCCGTATAGCCTCTTGTGAAGCCCCGTAAGTTTACGGTACGGTACGGCGATTTTTTATCTCACCAGCCTGGCTGGTAGGAGGGGAATAGAGGTTGAATACAGACACGGGGAGGTAAGAAAAGATGGAATCCACTATTTTAAATCTCACTGACCTTCCTCCGCCACCGCTGTCGTCGCCCATACACGCAGTCGTACGGCTTATTACGGCCTCTAGAACCGTACCGTAACCGTCCCGTAAGGGCTCTAAACCCACAATTTACGGTCCGTATCTGTACGGTCCGTACCGTATACGGTACGGTGCCGATCCCTAGCAATACTGTCTCTCAGCCTGAATTAGTTTCATCCCCGTTTATCCACCCAGACCTGATTATGATAATGCCCAACCTAATGCTGCGCTCACTGATGCTGGTGAAGTCTGACAGAGTGCAATTTCATGTTCATTGCTTGTAATGCCTGAAATGTCTTGAGACGGATCGATTTTGCCTAAATATAAACATGATAATTGATCTCAGTCAGCCCTATGTTCAACAGGTCAAGGATAAACCCACAAAATCCAAGAAGTCCTTCCAGAACCCACCCGCCGACTTCCACTATGCAATATAGTGATGGGGCGCATCGACTTAGTTTAATGTCCGACTTTATATAATTGCGAGTTATTTACCTATGGACCTGCCATCGGTGAATTTGCGCAGATCTAGCATGTTCATAATTTATCCCCGACCCCAAGAGACTCAAAATGTCATTCACCGTGCGTGCATTGAGAAGTCCAGGTGTTTCAGGTCAAAATGGGCTGAGCCAGTGATGCCATGTGCAGCTCGCCCCAGAATCAGTTGGCAGTTTTTTTTTTGCCGGTCATCGAATTTGATGCTTGACAGGAAAGATTTAGTAGAATTACTGCACCGGCAGGTCGCACAAGCATACATAGACGATTTCCTTCGCACGTATCCCGAAGATTCAAACCCCTCAAATCAAATAAGAGGTGAACACGACATATCACAGTGAGGTTGAAAGTTCAACGGCGCAGCAGAGTCGCCTCTATCCTTGTGGCAACTACCACTATCGAAGCACTGCCAGTGCACAGATAGATTCGATACTGGGCCTACGAGTCAGTTGAGTCGGCACGTCTGACCGACGCCCGCGGCCATGTCGTACATTCCAATTGAATGGAAAATCTGTTCAGCGAAGAGACTGCCTCAATAATGTTGTTGAGATTTAAAATGTATTGCATCCACGGACTGTACTGCCGTGGCACAGGCTGAGAACGCTGGCACGGAACGTGGACAGCGCGACCCCAATTTCCGTTCATGCCGATGTGAGACACGAGTTTCCCAGTTGAAACTTGAACTCTGATTCGAACAGAATTCGGGGGCACGATCGAGACTCGACGAACGGGTGGAGAACATGACAAACCGAGACTCAAAATCTCAGCACGCATTGGAGGCCATTGGACGGTGAATCCACCAGAAATGGCTGTATGCTCCGCGGGAATCTGTTAGCTTTCATCAGGTCAAGTTGAGCTTGGCGTGAATTTACTCTCAAATGACAGGTGCCAAAGACCCGTGAATTTAAGAACCTCTGTACCTTAATCTGGTTACTTGATAAATTGCCACGCGGAATAGGCAGGAATAGACCCGGCATGGGACAACACTTCGGCGGACATTTCCAACGCAGGGATTTCTGGGAGTAATGGATGTTGAAATATCAAGTGGTAGTGTGATGAGCCTGAAATCAACAGATGTCCAGCCTTTACCTTCTTCTCGAGTGATGGGGTTAATCGAGAACCATCCAGATCCATGTATTTGGATCCTTTGGAACGACTCGGAATTGAAATGTCTGGGAACGAATATAACGGCACTGCAGGATCCCTGCAAATCCATCTGTGAATGCAGGGATCACTATAGCAGTAGATTTGCTTTGTTTCAATTGAAAATGTGCGCCAGAGTTCGAGACAAGATTTGAAGGGACAATCATTGTCCGATTACTGGGATGGTTAGTTCAGCCTGGACCGCCCTCTTGAGTACATACGTGGTTGCTTACAAGTCTTGCATGAATTGTCTCGAGCACCAATGGGCTGTTGCCTGAGAAACGTGTGTAAGCCTACTCACCAGCATAGCACCAGTGCACAGTGCGTCTATGAATTTGATTGCGAAGTTAGATTTGCTCAGTCTTCTGGATTGTCGTCTAGCTTAATGCCAGGATATTCAGTCAATTGCTCCGTCATTCGCAGTAACATCAGCGGTACGCTGTGCGCTGCGAGAAAAATTCATAGCCATCGCTCATGCAAGGTGCCCGGAGTGGAAATTCAACCATAGCACTTCCAAAGAAAGTGTATTCAGATCTCGACGCACCCCTACTCACGTCACCAAAGTGCTTGCAACTCCCAATGTCTATATTGCCCGGCAATAATACACGCGTTTATGGCGACATAACATACTTGAGAGAGATGCAGGTACCTACAATTAATATTCAGACTTGAAGGCCACGGCTTCCCCTTCGTTCCTATTATTTTTGTATCCCAAAATTGGGAGATAGACATGATCTAGTCAACATCTAGTCAAAAATTGGAGGTGTTTCAGGGCGCTGCGAATCGGGGTTGTTGGGATGATTTGTGCGCTCTGGATGATGTATTGAAGGTATTAAACCTTGCCTCAATACGCCTTGCAGTCTAGAACGGGGTGTGGAAGGAGTTAAAGGCGGCGCGGCACTTAACCCCTCTGCCGCGGCAATAACACAGCCACCGCCGCGTCAGTGCCGCGCCACTGCCGCCTCAATTCCCCGCACTGCCGCGTCAGTGCGCGGCAGTCGCGCGGCACGCGCGGCATTTCCACCCAGCCCGGAACGGAGTAGGGATTAAATCGGGATCATAGTGAGAAACATTCGTCTGTGCAACGAAGTCAGGAGAAGAACAGATGGAGTCCCACACTGCATACAATAAAACAGCGGATATAATGAATGGATCATTGGCATCCATGATGATTTGATGTCCCCCGACAGCGAAGCTGTCTAATCCAAACACCTGTCAATACGACTACACGCCATTCCCAAATCATCTTGCCACCACCCGATTGCTGGTGAGTTCAAATCACTTCCGAGGTCAAGTTCTATTGATGTCGACCTTAAATTGGCACAGGCCTTGACAGTCGAAAATGTCCAGCATACAAGATCTGCGTGCGCGCATCGAAAAGCTCTTGACCGAGATTGATCTGCAGAAGGAAGTGTTGAAGAAGCTGGAGCACGATAAAAGTCTTCTTCAGCGGCAACTCAACACTGCTCTTGACCCGGTCGCACGCTTACCCTTCGAAATTTCGTCCGAGATTTTTCTCCAATCCCTCCCTGACTTCGTGGAGCCCGGAGCGCATCATGCCCCCATGTTACTTCTGATCATTTGCAACACCTGGACCAACGTTGTGCTGTCTACCCCGGCCCTTTGGGCTTCTATTCATATCGCTTTCCCATGCGCCGAAGGCATTGTAGAACTCTTACCAATTTGGCTTCAGCGCGCTGGCAATCGCCCCCTTACCATATCCCTTCGCGGAATAATCGATGCCGATGTCTCCACCATAATTTGGAGACATGGGCAGCCGCTGAGGCACCTCGAGATCTGCTGCATCGAGGATGACGATGAAGAATACTCTGCCGAGAGTAGCACAGAGGTTATCGATCTCTTCGGAGGCACAAGTCCAGGGCCACTTCCGTTGCTTGAAACGTTGACGCTTCTCAGCTTGGCCAATGCGAGTGAGCGGGTATTCTCCGGTCTCCAGATGCTACAACTGCTGCAACTCGCTCCCAACCTCGTCGAATGCATTTTTGCTGGCATGAGTCCCGTGTTCTTTACCGAACCGATCGCAGAGAAGCTGGTTCTCCCAAATCTACGACGGTTGATATTTGGAGGGAAATTAGAAAGCCCTGACAGCGATGACGAAATCCTCACACATCTTTCACTCCCCGCACTAGAGACCCTGTCCCTGTGGCTGGAGATCTCGGGGAGCGATCTTTTATCATTTTTCCTGCTATCGTCGCCACCGCTTCAGGAGCTGGTCGTGGGTCGGGGAGCTGTTCAGGACCAGGCCTTGGGCCAACTGCATGAATGCTTCCGTCTAATCCCCACTCTTCTGCGTTTGGAAATCCACGCAGGGTGTCCTTTTCTAACTGAATTATCCGACTCTCTGGCCGACTCCTTAACCCTCCTCCCCAACCTGCACAAATTGGTGATCCACCTAGATCCGTCGGATGTTCCCGATTCGTTTTGGAAGACGGTCCTTCGGGCGCTCTCAGCCCGTCACATCCAACTCAAAATCGGCGATTTTAAACTGACAGCGGATCCACCGGAGTCACTGAAGCCTCCGGCAGATGCGCTTGCAGCGTTCAGAGAACTGGCTGCAGATGGGATGCGGGTGCTCATTGGTACCGAAAATTGTAATTTGATATCCAGCTGACCCGTGTATTCTGCGAATGTTTCTCCAGCACACTTTGCTCGCGCGCCAATGTATTATTACTACTTTTCATCTGACTTCAGCGACTTTCTGGCCAACCGTGCGGGAGCTTCGACCCATAAACAAACTCCGTGCATGCACATGCAGCCGACGTAGCTCGTGAGCTAAGTATCGCGGCGATCCCACTTTGGATCCCTTTCTAATGTCCTTGGCAGTTGTTGCGTCTATCGACGGGATGTGTCTACATGATGGAGATAATACAGAAATTTTTATTAGTATGCCGGAAAGGTGGCTGTGAACTTCACTCGTGTCCGACAGGCTTCGCTTGGGTCTGGGCGCCTGTTGCCTCGAAAACAACCAACCCATCACACATGTCATTCCACTGTCACAAGACATTGCACCTTCTACAGGCCGATCTATAAATCCGGACCCTGCGCGAAAAAAATAGCGATTTTTTCCGAATAAAACAGTCTCAGGTAAATAACGGTCATTACTTGCCACATCTAGGCGCCCCACTGGCCACCAAAAACAATGCGTGTCACCTTCTTCCATCTTGTTATACCCTTCTCCCAGATTCGCTTCCGGTGCAATGACGACGACATCTGGTCGCACACGCAATTCAACTGCTTCAAAGCATCTTCGAGCGTCGCACACGCATGTGGGTCGTCAACAGTCAAGCTTGCGGCGACAATCCGAAAATCCTCCAGGGCTGGGTAAACCTAAGAGTGAAGAAGTTCAAACAATTTGGTGAAAAAATATGGATGGGCACGTACATCGATTATTCGGCTCATTGCCAACCCAAGTTGAAAGACATCCACATAGAAAGGATTGTACGGTACCGTCAACGAGAGCTCGGGGATCATCCGAAACGTCCTCAGTGTCCCTGCTATCCGTGCTGACTCTTTGCCGCCTGGAAAATGATTTGACAAGCCGAAATCGATGTAATAGTATTGAACTGCGGGATGGAGCGAATAGCGGTTTTTCCAGGAGAAAAAGTGCCCAGTGAAGCCGGAGTGAGAGTCGGGGTAGCACCAGTGCGAGCCTTTTGGAATGAGGCGTGATTCTTCGGTGACCATATTCTGTGGCGCTATGTCACTGTAATGACAAAGGGCACGTTCGTTTAATCGGACGGTAGAAAGAAACACAGAGGCATTGGACAGACAAGTGTACAACATTGTGTTCATGCATGAACTGTAACCCCTGCTCGGCCGTTCAGTAAACAGGTAGAGAGCACACCGGATAAGGCTCACCTCTATGTACTGTGTCATTGCATCCAGGAACTCTTCGCGACAGTGAAATGGCGGGGAGTTAAAGCGCCGGCAATAAGGCATCACGACGAACATCCACTCTGTGCCGGGGAACGGAACGACATCGAGCAGCGGTATCGTATGATTCCTTGCATCCGAACGAAGGGCGTCCAAGTGTCGGAAGATCTTGAGCTCCTTTCCATCAACACGCTTCAGAACGACCTTCTGGTTGTCCTTGATGCACAGGGCATCGAGAGCATTGGTGTTGTAACTGGTAAGGAAATCGTCGCATTTGTGCGAGATCGGATTGCGTTTGGGGCCCCAGGAGGGTACCCACTCGGGATTGTACCGTGGTCGCAGCTGGTAGCCGTGGGATAGAAGAAACTTGTACGACTCTGCCCAGAATTTGTTGTAGGTCAAGAGTTCAGGGCCGTCTACGACCGTTCTCTTCAGACTAAATGTATTGGGATAAATACAGATTACTCACCTACGACCGTTCTCTTCAGACTGAAGAGACGGGCCGTAGGCTTCCGGTATATACATGAGCCCCACAAACCAAACACCGCGTACGCCTCGCGTCCCCATTCGGACTGGACAGCGCGGTCAATACTACAACACTCCCCCTGACCGCGCTATCCAGCAATTCCAGCATCTAAACCAATCATGCGGCAGAGCCGGGATGTCGTGTCGCGGGGAAGGATTTTTGTGAGGAGATCAGCGGGGTTTTCACTGGATGGGCAGTAGTGGAGAGTGACGTCCTTTTCATCGACGAGGTCGCGGATGTAGTGATACTTCAATGCGAAGTGTTTTGCCTTGTCGTGCATCGCGGGATTTTCGGCAATGGTAATTGCTGACTGATTGTCGCAGTTCATGGGAGATGGGCGTTCAAGGGGCTGTTCCATTAGCTCGCCAAGCAGATTTCTAACGAACATCAGTTCTCTGCCAGAATGGCTGACTGCAATGTACTCGGCCTCCATCGTAGATTGGGTGGCAACACTTTGTAGTCGGCTGATCCATGAGACGGCACCTCCAGCGAGAAGGACAATGGTACCGGATGTAGAACGGAGCTTGTCTTTGTCCCCAGCCCAGTCCGCGTCCGAGTAGCACTGTAATGTCTTGGTTATCGGGGTTGATAGACGACCGGGTCCGCGGTAAGTGATCCCCAAATCCAGTGTTCCTTTGATGTACCGCAAGACATGCATCAACGCGTCCCAGTGTTCAATCCCGGGGTTGGAGCTGAACCGACTTCCAACTCCCACGGCAAAAGCTAGATCCCCGCGCGTCCCGAGCATACCATACATTATACAGCCAAGCACTCCAAGGTAGTCTTTTCCAACCATGAGCTGTCGCTCCTCATCTGTCTTCGGCGACATTTCCTTGGTCAGTTTTGTGCCGACCGGGAACGGGGTGGAGACAGCTCGGCAATCTGCCATTCCAAAGCGCTCGAGAACACCCTGGAAATATTTCTTTTGGGAGATACGTACAGTCTGGGCTTTGAGATCCTGAGAAATCTCCAGTCCCAAACAATATGACGCGACGCCGAGGTCTTTCATCTTGAGACGAGCCGAGAGTTTTGATTTGATAATATCCCATGTGCCCTTGTCGTTCGTAGCTCCTTGTAGATCGTCGACATAGAGCGCAATGACAACGATGATGTTGCCGCGTCGGCAAAGGTAGATACTGTGGTCCGACTGAAGTCGCGTAAAACCGAGGGATTTGAAGATGGAATCAATAAGACGATACCATTGACGAGATGCTTGTTTGAGACCGTAGATGGATTTGTGGAGGCGTAGGACCATCTCGTCGCCATGAGCATTCAGTTTCGGAGGGAGACCTGGAGGCTGAGACATATAAATTTCTTCCTCGAGGTCGGCATTCAGGAACGCAGTGACGACATCCATTTGATATATTGTGAGGCCAAAGTGAGCTGCGACGGCGAACATGACACGAAGGGAGGTAAATTTGACGACAGGCGCGAAGGTTTCTTTGTAGTCGATGCCGTAGATCTGAGTGAAGCCACATGCAATGAGACGTGCTTTGAAGCGCTCAAACTCATTCCACTGGTTCGTCTTCACGCTGAACACCCATTTGCATGTTATCACCTTTCTCCCCTCGGGAAGATTGGCGTACTCGAAGGTCCCGGTATCCACAAGTGAGCCAAATTCAGCCGCCATCGCATTGGCCCATTCCTCGGACTCTGCACTCGCCATTGCTTGCCTGAACGTCAACGGGACGATGATCGAGGGCTCTGGGATTCGCGCAGGACGAGCCTGAGCTTGGAACTCCTCCTCCTCCTCAAGCTCAGGTACGTCTTCGACTTCCAGTGCTGTTTTATGCTTGTAACGGCCTTTGGGAAGTTTCGTCCTCTCGTCCACCATTCCCTCGAAACGACTCGGCAACCTGCGCGTCCTTGGCACCACTGGTACCTCGACTACGACCTCGGCTGCCTCCTCCTGATCCACACCCACATCCTCACGCTCCTCTTCAGTCCCGTCCTCGTGCCGCTCCTCTGTTTCAGACTCATCTGCAACATCACCACTATCTACAGCCAGGGATTTCGACCCATTCTCGGGGGTAGAGGGTGGTTCAGGAGTAGGGGAAGGATTGGGAATAATTGGTGGCAGATTGCGAAGGTCCGTTATCACTTCAGTCCACCCAGAACTCGTCCCGCGCTCAACAAACGTCACATCCCTAGACTTATACACCTTCCGCGTCGTCTTGTCATAGCACTTGTACGCCTTTGACTGTGTACCAGGGAGTGCGTAGTAGCCAATAAAGATGCATTTGACTGCCTTATCGGCCAGCGTCGCACGATTTTTCTCCGGCAACACCTGAACATAACATTCGCACCCGAAGGGCCGTAGATGGCTGACATCCTGACGTTGCCCAGTCCAGGCCTCCTCGGGGATGCGTCCGTCTAGCGATGCACGAGTCGGACAGAAGTTTCGTGTTACGGCGCCATAGAGAACTGCGTCGGGCCAGAATCCAATTGGAAGTCTGGCCTCAATTAAATTCGCTCTCGCGCTATCTTCCAGCGTGCGGTTTGCACGTTCAGCCACACCATTCTGTTGAGAGGTGTGAGGAGCTGTTGTTTGGTGGATTACGCCCTCGGACTCAAGATATGCCTCAAATTCATCCGAAGTGAGCTCACCCGCATTGTCTGTGCGGATCTTTCCTAGTTTCTGGCCAGTTTCCTTCTCCACACGGGCCTTCCACACACGAAACCGGTGGAGTGCGCTGCTCTTACGCTTCATGAAGTCGACGTCAAGGTGCGCAGTGTAGTCGTCCGTGAATGTAATGAAGTAGCGATTTCCGCCAATGGAATTCGGGAGCGGGCCAACCATATCCGGGGATGGCGGTCAATTGCCCGACAGACAGAAGCGACCCCGCAAGCTTTGGGGCATGCAATGTCCGCGTGAAGTGGACTGTCTGAATTCCAGTTGGGCTCTTGATACGCCGCGCGCTCGTTCCGACACCGATGGCGTGGATCTCGCTGTTGTCCCCGAGCTGGATCGGGATCGCCTTCTTGAGGACCGTGTACGTGACAAAAGAATTGCGGTCGGAGGTAAGGTTGCGCGATGCACCCGAGTCGACAAAGAGTACATCGGTGCGAAGTCCATTTGTCACCTTCTTCGTGAGAAGAACCTTGGGATGATTATCATCTTCGGCGGCACTGTCATACGCAACCTGCGCGAGGCGGAGTCGTTCCTTGGCTTGTTCTTTCCCACTCAACCGGCAGTCTCGTGCGATGTGGCCTTTGTTGCTGCACCCGTAACATGTCACGTCTTTCTTCCAGTCATGACCACCGCCAGTCCCACCACCACGTCCACTGCGTCCACCTCCTCGCCCGCGCCATGCTCCTCTCGGCTGGTTTGCGATATATGCCTTGACTGCATTGGCTGCAATCTCGTCTTCTTGGGCTTTTGCCAGGGCCAGTTTCTCCGTGTGTGCCTTGAGCGCGTGTTCCTCGCGATGACTGCTGTCGAGGGCGACGCGTTGCCGGGTCTCTTCCTCTAAGAGGACTGGTGTTACCCCTCCTAAGCTGGTGTGCCCCGAGAGAGAAATGCTTTGGATGAGGGAGGTGAACTCCAGTGGAAGACTTTTCAGCGTGAGCTGGAGGAGTTTGTAGTCGGTCAATCCGTCCTTTCCGCGGCGCAAGTCATTGGCATAGCCGAGGATAATGTCAAGATGATCTTGGAGAGGTCCGCTCTCAATCCCAGCGTACTTGATTGTGGACAGTTTGTCGTGCGTCGCAATCATTGACTGCATCCCCACGGCCTCGTAAACGTCGCGAAGATTGTTCCACATCTCCCAGGCTGTCGTTGCGTGTTCAATGTACTGCACCTGGTCATCCTGAACCATCTCGGCAATCCGTCGCATCGTCTTATCGTTTCCCTTCTTCCAAGCCGCATAATCGGGATTAACGATTTCAGTGTCGACTGACCCCGTAGCCGGTGACACCGCTGGGCGCTGAACAATCAATGTCTTCGACACAGGCAGTCCAACAATGTATTGCCATCGGTCTTCATCCTCGAATTTGTTCTGCGCTTTCCACAAAAAGGTTTTCCAATTTTTCTTATCGAGCTGATTAAATTGGTAGTGCGTTGTGGAAACGTCCGGGGTTCCCATAACCTGTTGTAGGTCAAGAGTTCAGGGCCGTCTACGACCGTTCTCTTCAGACTAAATGTATTGGGATAAATACAGATTACTCACCTACGACCGTTCTCTTCAGACTGAAGAGACGGGCCGTAGGCTTCCGGTATATACATGAGCCCCACAAACCAAACACCACGTACGCCTCGCGTCCCCATTCGGACTGGACAGCGCGGTCAATACTACAACAGAATTGTTCACAGAGAGTCAGTAGTTGGGTAGGAGAGCTCCCTGAGAGGTTTACGGAGGGCGTCGATTTTTGAGAGAGCATTGGCGTCGAGATGGCGCCCGCAGCGGTTTGATGGTCATGCGCGTGACTCATTTCACCATTTCAAGTTCATCCTCAACTCATCACATTTCATCTTGATTTCATCCCATACTTGTTCCCTCGGGGATCTCGTTCCTCTGACTTTACCTTATTGGCTTACACCTTCCAAAGATTTATACTTGTTCCCGTTCCCGTTCCCGTTGCTGCCACCTTGCCCAGGCCCGCCGGCCATTAAATTTGCGAACATTTCTTGGGGCTTTGAAATGACTTTTTTAGATTTCCTACGGTGGCGCCAGTGCCAAACTCACCAGGGCGGTCAAACATGCTTTAAATCTGGTCTGCAAGTCACTGCTACTGCTGAACGACGGAATTTCTTCTGGCGGTGCATGGGGAACAGATTCTTGCTCCTAATTTACTCCAGTGCAATTCATTTATGGCCACTATACCAAGGCAACCCTGCATCGGGAATTTATAGACCCCAGTTGGTGTCTGGGTCCGGGGCACCAGCGTTTGCACCAGGCTTGCCGGCGCCTCGGCGTGATATCACAGAAGGCTGCCTCCTTCCTAACTCATACGTCATACCCACACATCGACTCCTTCGTCACCTTCTGCTTATACCAGACATTGTTTCTCTGAATTCCAAGATGAATCCTTCGCGTCCATTCTACATTTATGCAAATACGGAATCCAGCGAAATCACCATCACAAATCTCGAATTTGGTCGCGCAACTCACCGTTCTGCCCATTTTCTTCGTCCAAACCGTGAAGGTCCAGATGGTCAAGTCGTGGCTCTCCTTGCGCTGTCGGATACAGTGTTGTATCATGCTGCTGTGGCGGGTCTCATGACCGCAGGTTTCATTGTACGAGTTTCATTCCCCAGATCCGCGACCTTTCGCAATGCGAACCAGCCATTTCCCAGCTCTCCCAGAAATTCGGCCGCCGGAATCTTCTAGCTCCTCTGTGCCTCGTCGGGTCATCGCATCATAGGCACTTGCGTCACCCTGGCACCTCTTTCGGCTGGACTCAGGAAGCATATTGCCGAGGCCGATCCAGATTTTGTACTGGACATTGAAGGGAATGCCGCCACTTAGGCAAATATATACCAATCTAGGTGCTGAAACACCGGACTGTCCATTCCAAACTTATCCGACACAGATTTCTCCCGTCCAGCTGGACGAAACTGGACTTTATTTGCATTCTTCGGGGAGTACAGGATTTCCCAAAGCTGTTCCTCTGACTCACCGAGTGCTCACGCAATCGCTTACGTTCCATATGTCGAATTCGTTCTTCTGAACATGGCTGAAATAGGCTTCGCTCTCAGCCATGGTCACCGAATGGCTGCATCATACTCGACAGCGCTTAGGAGGCATGATTCAGTCCCCCAATTGGATTTCGAGGCTGATTTCGATTGGATTTCGAGTTGGATTCATCAGCGGTATTGTCTTCGCGATCTTTTGAACAGTCCCGAGGCGCCGATGCGCGTCATTTAACCATGGCGCGGAGGTGCCACGGTGGCCACCGTGTCTTTCATGCCGTTGTGCCCGCATCATGATTAATTCTTTGCCCTGGTCCTGCGCTTTCCGACGGATTTCCACCTAACTTGGTCACATCATGGCCCAACCTTGCTCTTGCCCTCCTTCCCTCTCTCCGCCACATCTCTATCACTCATTCGGAGTCGTTCCTCAATGGACATCCATTCCTCTCCTGGGTCTCTATCCTTCGCATCGCTAATCCCGCGAGTCCTGGGATTATCGTCGCATGTGAGTTTTCTTCCTTCTTCCAGTTTGGATCAACCAACTGTGTTTCCACGCTTGCCTTCCTGCGCAAAACGTCCGTAATGACGCTCCTCGAGTGGCGCTCTACGACAAATATGGATTGTGCACTGGGCCTTGATTCCGTTTGTTCTCACTCGGAAGAGCTTGTGATGTTGGAGAATGGTGAGATATTTGACCTGGAGAGCAAGGTATTGGGCTTCGTTTCCGGGAGACGTGCGGTGATGAGTCTATTTTAAGGTTGAGTTATTGACCGGCGGGGTTATATCAACTAGCGGAGTGGTATTGAGAAACTGAGAGCATTTCATTGTTTCCTCCATAGCGATACTGATTCTGAGTGGACAGAAATTTTAGTAATACTCCGTTGCATAAATGACCATTTTTATAGAGTAAGGGAGAGGATTCATGATTAAAGGCACACAGTACTGTGCTGAAGTAAGCATGATGTACGACAACTTTCGGATTTCAAATGTGTGATTCTGTGATTCTGCGGCGCAATGGGATTTAGGTTCCAAGGCTGTGGACTCGCCGGATTCGTCATTTAACTCTGAAAGTCCGAGATAATACAATTTACAGCTTTCTTGTCAAATTCCGCAGTTGGGTTGGCCGTGTTCCGCAGCTTCACAGCATTGGAAATTTGGGTGTTGAAGTAGTCGCATAGCTGTTTGGCAAGTAATGTAAAATGATTTTTGTACAAGTTTTATATCCTCTGATTAGCTGCTCCACGCCTTCCAGCCAATCAGAATTGATGCAAAATGTGTTTTTGTCGTTTGCCGAACAGCTCTATTGTATGGGATGTAAGCCACTTCTTTGAAAGCTGTGTTCTTCAAATAGGGAATGTGTCGATCGATCAAAGAGGACGAGAGCCAGGAGGACAGGATGAGCTTGTTGGGGATGGAACCAAAGCCATCCAAATGAAAGCTATATTATATTTCCTTAATCAAACAGTAGACCATTCCTCCCTTCTCCCACCCCCACCCAGTTCCCCCCATTCCGGCCACATCTGTGCACCAGACAATATTAATGGCGCAATTATCCATTCAAGTTGCCGATCATCGACTTCCGCCTGAACTAGAACGCCTAGTCTTCGAAACGGCTGCAATGTCGGCGGGTCCAACCTTTATCCCAAACCTCATGTTGGTCGCGTCGCGAGTTAAAGAGTGGTATGTGGCGGTAATCGCACAATATTTATATTGAAGGTACTCACCTGAGTTTCCAGGATCGAGCCTCTCTTGTATCGCGTCGTTGTTATCTGCTCCGGCAGGGTCCCCCGTGGCTTCCCTGTCCTCACGTATGACATTTTTCTCCGGGTAATTAAGACCGGCCTGCCAGCATTCCTCCAGTCTTCCGTTAGAAGTCTGTTTCTCGACCATAATGCCAAACCATCCTCTGTGGAAGCGATCCTCGTAGCATGCAGCCATGTCACGAACCTATTCGTGCAATTCCAATCAACACCCCATCTGCAATACATGGGTGCACTCCAGTACTTACGCCGTCTGACAGTGGACATTGACACCATTATGCAGCACCCAGTCGTAAATGTACAGCATCCCGCTACTGCGTTCCCCAGCCTCACACACCTCCATCTACTCGGGAGCGGCGGTCGCCCGGTGAACGTGGAAGGTTTGGGTGTGTTCCTTGCCAGCATACCAAATCTGATGCACCTTGCGTTCAACCGTTCCTGGAATATTTACTCGTCGGCCCGGAAGGCACATCCGCAACTGGACGCGTGTCTCCAGTACATCACATGGGTGGTCCACAAGGATTCTGACGGGTTCGAGATCGATAATCTCGTCACGGCTGACAGCCGCTTCGTGCGGATTTATCAGCGAATTAATTTTCCGGTGGACTGGCTGCGCAGTGTGGAGATGCGCGAGGATCACTGGGCACTCGCAGAGGCAACCGTGGCGAAACGTATGGAGGAAATTGGTCGTGAGTGCCTGCAACCGTTCGTTCATAATCTATTCTAGGATCCTGGTCCATGGCACTATCGCCGATACAGACGACTCATGGAGGACACGACGAACCTATGGTATATATTTTACCCAGACCAACACGAACTTCCCATTTTAACGCGGAAGATGTTGCTTCGATGTGTATTTTTGCGTCTCGATGTCCACCATTTATGGTCCATGTTTATTGCGGAACCGCCGAGGTATTCTCAGTTCTAGACCGCGCATCGCAACTTTGATTTCTGTTCAACCTTCGAATATTTGAATACCTGCCGTCAATTAGAGCTCAATCCTCGCTACCACGTATTATTGACCCATCCAGAATATAAGAAGTGCTTTACGTGTGATCGCATCGATCACTGCTCGCCGCTGTTGAGAGACAAGACCGAAATCCCCGATTCTTCAATGCCGTGAAGCCGAGGCTTCAACAGAGCCATAGCAGCGATTACAAAGCAGCGAAAAATATATCTTTTGTTATCACCATTGTTGAAATAAACCACAGGGGTACGAGCGTCACAAGAGGAAGAGGCCAACGATGGGGAACTTCGTTGTAATTCGGTAGCATACATCCTTGTAAGTACACTACTTTATACTATGCAACATTATCTAGGCTGTGTCTACCCAGAATAAAGCTATGTCATATAACAGCAGTAGTTACTCTGAGCGAGTAACTCTGACTATCTTCAACACTGATACAACAGCATTGTTACAGCAAATTAGCACCCAAGCATGTGAGCTCGCAACAGCTCACACAGCTGTATGGCACAGCCACTCCAAATCCACTTGAGCGTTGATCTATCCAACCGCTCCACCTCGAGACTCGGCCGCTTGATGCTCATATCTCTCAATGGAACCTGTGTCCAGTTTCCAACGATATCGGTTGGTTCTTGTTGGGTTCTTGAGCATATTCCCTCAGACCGTCAGACTCATTTCCAAACTGGTAGTCATAGAAAACACGGAGGTGCTACTTCGTTTGAACTGTTTAGGCACCCCACCCGAAAATACTACGCGCCTGATACCCCCTGAAACGCTTGAACTTTAAACTGCTCCGTTATGTAAATATTAGGCCGCACGTCCTGCCCTCCAGAACTTGCTTCCATCTTCTTCTTTTCCATCTCGCTGCCTCCTCCTCGCAGTTAATGCATGGCTACTGAAATCGGCGAGCTTTTCCGCGGCGTGGTATACCACATCGGTACCTGTACTGATGGTGGAGACCTCATTGGCTTGCTGCTGGAGCGTAATGGTGCAACAGAAGCGAGTACTCCGAAGGTCGCAACTCGAATTATTACCGACCACGAACATTTCCTGATATTTCAAGACATGGGATGCACTGCTTTTATGGTCACGGTACGTCTTTCGTGGAGAAAAGGTCTCTTATTCATGCTGATTGTGGTGGTCAGGCGGAGTGGGTGTACAGCACTGTAAAAGCTGGAGTTAAGAGACCGTAAGCCAATCCGATTTCAGTTCTTTTTTTTCATTTCCCATACGATTCTTAACCGTATCGATTCAAGATCTCACCACTACTCCGCTGATCCCGCTATGTTTATCTCATCGATCGTCGTTTCAGTGTTCGGGGTGCGTTCTTGAGTTCCTTTGGATTCTTTTTTTCAGCTCAATCGTGGATCAGCTACCGGTTGCGAACGCAGAAGCGATTGGCACTGTCATCACCGAATACGGCGGGCAATGGTCCCCAACGCTTGCTGACAATTAGTCTGTAGTTTAGCCAGTGACAGGTGTTTGGAGGTCGCGGTTATTACATAAACATCGGAGTTTCAATTGATTCCCACGGTGTCTTGGCACGTGCCATCGACGCGTCGACTTTGTCTACTGTTTCCGCTTCTTCACCTGAGCTCCGCTGGCTCCCGAACGCCCGGATGGCGCATAGGTACCGCTGGAGGGACCCTCAAGGCCGTTGCACCGTCAAACAAATTGTGCAGAAGGAAATTCCGCAGTGGAAAGATGTGCTGTATCCATCCCAAGAGACAATTGTCGTCCGCGTGTTAGATGGGGAGGACATTCTCTGTTGTATGACCACTGGAGGTGGTAAGTCAGCCATGTTTGCGGTCCCCATTGTTATTTTGCGGGAGATGGCACAGAATCCCCACCTTTATCCCGACCTTCCTGTGCACGCACTTCCTATAGGACTCGTCATAACCCCGACTAAAGGCCTGGCTGGGAATATCGTAAGATCTTCCTCCTCCTTATACCACTCATAAACATGTCTAGGTTTTCGAGCTCAAGAAATTAGGCATCCAAGCATTCCCTTATTGCCACGAAACCGTAACCGATGCTCGCAAGACTGGACGTGATCTAGTTGTAGAAATATCGGAATGCAAATCCTGGAGTGTTGTGTGTGTCGACCCAGAACATCTCCGAGACAAGGCTTGGCGACAAGTCACAGCGTCCGACGTCTTCCGTGCCAACATCGTCTATGGCTGTGTCGACAAGGCACATCTAATCAACGAATGGGGTGCCCAGTTTCGTCTGCCCTTCAAGCACATTGGTGCCTTTTTTCGAGGTCGTCTCCCCTCCTCCGCGTCTGTCATGGCTCTCTCTGCCACCCTTGAACCGGGTGCTCCCACCGACAACGTTTGCAAAAGCCTTGGCATGTACGGCAACGCTTTTTTCGTTCTCCAAAGCTCCAATGAGCGCCCAAACACACAATTCATCATGGAGCCTCTCGCGCATGGGATTGGAGGCAAGGAATTCCCGGAACTCATCTCCTACTTGAACTCCGGTCATAAAGCTGTGATTCACTGTCGCCGAATCGACGATGTCCTCCATGTCTACCTATATCTCTGGAATTCGTTACCGGCCAATTTAGATCGACTAAAGTGCATTCAAATGTACCACTCCCTTCGATCCGTCGAGGACAACGAGGCGATCCTTCGGCTCCTAGAGGAGGACCCACATTGCCAAATCGTCATAGCCACGATTGCGTTTGCAAATGGACTTAATGTCAAGACATTGCTGGATAGCCTGTTGATGGGAATTCCGCCCACTGTTGGTCAGCTTTGGCAGGAGAAAGGCCGCGTTGGGAGGGATCCTGACACCGCAGCTCGTGGAGTTGTTTTTTATGAGCCAAGTGCCCTTGTGCAGGCAGAAAAACAAATCGCTGGTTCGTTATCCTTGCCCATCTCGCTCAAATTGTGATTCATTTTCTTTTGGTGGACTAGGGTCGTCCAATCCACCTGTAACGCCACAAGTAAGCAACGCAACTGGGAAACTGTAAGGGCAACCTCTAGACCCGAGAATCTCAAGGGGCTAGCGAGGGGAATCCGAAGTTATGAATAAGAAGTAGCTAAATACAAGAAGATACGCACCTAGCGAGGGGAATCCGAAGAGAAGAAACTCTGAGGATTCCCATGCTAGGTCGTGGGTATAAGTGGCTACTGACAAGTAGCACATGACCGGAGTGATCGGCAGATGTCTCGGGCTTGATAGCAGACTTGATGCCATTGTGTAAGCGACCTTTGAGGATCCATAGGTGGATTACGTAAATTGGGCCGGTCGACCGGGTGCCGGGTGTCAGATGACCGGGGCAGGGTGCCGGGTGACCAGGGCTGGGCGGAGGTTCCCCTGACATCACCCCCCCCTTGGAATGCGGTGACTCGACGCATATGCCGGAGGGAACGAACGTGGACGGAGGGGTCGCAGAATGGGAGGGAATCGAAAGTGGCGTGGGCGATGATCCGAGGTTTTGAGGGGTACTTCCGGTAAAACTCGGTGATGGCCTCGTTGGCGAATACATCGGAGTGCTTCACCCATTGGTTGTGCGACTTGTCATACCCTTTAAACCGGACCATGTACCAGAGGGATTTATACCGGATCTTTGCGTCGAGGATCTCTTCGACCTCCCACTCAGGTGCATCGCCAGGGACGTCCGGTAGGACCGGAGCCGGTTCGTCATAGCCCAGGCGGCCCTCAAAGGGGTCATCTTCCGTGAGCTGCAACTTCACGACCGGGAACACTGGGTGGAGCCAGGAGAGACGGGGTGGCAGTTCCAGTTTGTACGCACCTCGGCCGACGACCTTGGTGACTTTAAAAGGGCCTAGGCGTCGGTGGGAGAACTCGGGAGACAGCCGGGTTGTCGGAAGCATCGAGCCAGACCTGGTCGCCGACTTTGATGTCCGGCGCAGGGGTGCGTCGGCGGTCGTAGTACCGCTTGTACTCCTCTTTTGCTTTTACGAGGGCAGCCTTCGTCTCGGAGACCCCAGAAGCGATCTGGTCGTGAAATTTGTTAACCGACTCTACTTTCGAACGCGGCTCGTTCGGCTCGAACCCCATCCGGGGGAGCCGGCCGGTGTCCGTCATGAATGGAACCTGCTGCGTCGAAGAGTGGATGTGGTTGTTGTATGTGAATTCGGCGGCTGGAAGGAGCTTGTCCCAGTCGTCCTGCTTGTAGTTAGTGAAAAGCCAGATGAACTGCTCCATCTCCTGGTTGACGCGTTCAGTCTGCGGGTGGTAGGCCGTAGAGGTGGCCGGTTTGATCCCGATAAGGCGCCAAAGCTCGGTGGTGAACTCGGCGACGAACTGGGGGCCACAGTCGGAGATGTACTTCTCGGGAGTGCCATGGAGCTTCCAGATGTTCCGGTAATACAACCGGGCAGCTCCAACAGCATCCAACCGGGTCGTACACTCCATAAAGTGAGCACGTTTACCCAGGACGTCTACGACAACCATGACCGAGTCGTAGCTGTGGGCTTCCGGGAGCTCGACTACAAAGTCTACCGAGACCGTGCTCCAACGCTCCTCCGGAATATCGGTCGGGTGAAGTTCGCCAACCGGAAGCTTCCGGAGAGCCTTGGTGCGGCAGCACAGGTCGCAGGTTGCCACGTACCGGCCGACGTGTCGGGACATCTGGGGCCACCAGTAGTTCAGGGAGACTAGCTCCAACGTCTTGAAGCGGCCGGCATGCCCAGCAACCCAGGTGTCGTGATGCTGCTCCAGGATCCGACGGTGAAGGTCCTTGTCCTGAGGAACAACAATCTTGCCGCGGAAATAGAGCAGCCCGCCTTCAACGTGCCATTTGGCCGACCGAGTGGACCAGGTCCCTCGGGCTTTAAGGAGGTCCCGAGCTGCAAGAGCCACGGGTTCCTCGAGGTCCGGTTCACTGGCGAGCACCTCTCAGACGTCCCGCAGAAGGGGGACTTCCAGGCCGGCCACCACGATGCCCTCCAACGCATGGATCCGGAACAGGGCGGGACTCAGGAGCGTCACATCTGTGTTGTCCGGGCCTGGTCCATGATCCAGACGCCAGGAGAGCGCGTCTGGTTTACCCATAGAGCGCCCAGGCTTGTGGTGAAGCTCGAAATCAAACTGGGACAGATACAGGGACCACCGTGCCTGTCGCCGGTTGAGATCTTGTGACTTCCGGAAATACTCCAGGTTCTTGTGGTCGGTCCAGATCTCGATCGGATGTTGCGCACCTTCGAGGAAGTGCCTCCATTCCTCGAGGGCTCGGATAATCGCGAGCATCTCTTTGTCGTGGATGTCGTAGTTGTGCTGGACCAGACTCAAGCTCTTGGAGTAGAACACGACCGGATGCCACTTGCTGTCATCGCCCGGTTGAGACAGGACAGCGCCAGTAGCGTAGTCCGAGCTATCCGCCTCCAGCCGGTATGGCTTGGACTCGTCCGGTAAGACAAGGACCGGCTCCCGGGTGACCGCGTCTTTGATGGCTTGGAATGCGGTCGCCTCGAGTTCGGTCCAAACCCAAGGGGAGCGCTTCCCAGTGAGGTCGAACAGCGGCCGGGCGGCATCCGAGAACGCTTTGATGAACTGCCGGTAGAAGTTCGTGAAGCCGAGGAACTGCTGCACGTCCTTCTTGCACTCCGGCGTCAGCCAGTTAGTGATGCCGGCGACCTTGACCGGGTCCATCTCCACGTGATTGTGAGAGACAATAACCCCCAGATACTCAATCGACATCTTTTTGAACTCGCACTTCTCCGGGCGCAGGAAAAGCTTGTGCTCCCGGAGTCGGCAGAGAACTTCCCGGACGATCTCCCGGTGCCGGGTGAGGTCTGAGTGTGCGATGAGGATGTCGTCGAGGTACACCATGACATCTCCGGACAGGATGAGGTCTTGGAAGATGTTGTTCATCATTGTCTGGAAGGTCGCAGGGGAATTGGTCAAGCCAAAGTACATCACCAAGGGTTTGAAAAGGCCCCGGTTCGTCCGGAAAGCGGCCTTCCACTCGTTGCCTTCCTGGATGCGGACGTTATTAAAGCCCCACCGGACATCGAGTTTCGTGAAGAACCGGGCTCCTTTCAAACGGTTGATGAGGTCGCTGATCAGAGGGATCGGGTACCGGTTCTTCACGGTCATCGCATTGAGCGCCCAGTAATCCTGTACGAACCGGAGCGCGCCGTCCTTCTTTTTGACGAAGAAGACAGGCGAGGCCATTGGTGACTTCGACGGCCGGATCTGGCCGGTCGCCAACCCCTCTTCGATGAACGCGTCGAGCTCGCGTTGCTCGAGAGGTGAGATTGGGTAGACCTTACAGTTGGCCGGTTTGGCATCCAGGATGAGTTCGATGGCATGGTCCCACGACCGACGGTCCGGTAGTGAATCAAAGGCCTCTCGGTTGAAGACATCCTGGAAGTCACGCACCCACTCTAGAAGTTCATCCTTACTGGGTGCAGAGTTCTTGGCGAAGGCTTCGGCCAGCCGCTGCGAGACAGTGCTGGTGGCCCGGACGTCTTCTGGAGGAGAGAACTGGGTATAAAAGACCCGGTCTCCATCCTCGAGAGGGTCATCTTCATCGTCTGAGTCGTCCGAGTCATCTAGCAGGAGTTCGGGGAGGTCCTCCCCGAACTCATCATCATCATCCTCGCCAAGCCGGTCGTCCATGTTGATAGTGCAAATAGTTGGGACCGGTCCGGCTCGGAGTTGCCAGATGATGCGGGCGATAGTCTTCGCTTGCTTACGCTCAGCTCTGGCCTCATCGACGCAGGTCGTGCAACCAGATGGGCATCGGCTCATCTTGACCTCCCGGGTATCCCAGTTGATCTCGGGGTTATGCTTCCGGAGCCAGGAATACCCGAGGATAAGCTTTTGCTTACCGAGCCCAGTTACAGCGAGTTGGACTCGTTCACTGTGACCCTTGTAACGGAGGACCAGAGTCGCGACATCTCGGATGAAGCCAGCCTCGTTGGGGGAGCCATCTACATTGAACACCGGAATGGGTTGTGAGAGCTGGCAGACCGGGATCCCGCTCGCCTTAACGTACTCGGAGTCAATGAAGTCGGAGGTTGCTCCACAGTCGACAAGCCCATCGAGCGAGAGCTTCACAGCATTGTCGGTCGACTCAATCTCCAACGGAAGGTGGAGGGAGTTAGCACCAGACGTCGCAGCGACCGTATAGCGTTTAGGAAGTTTGTGCTCCCAAGCAGACTTACGGGGCGGACAGGTGGCCGGTCCAGCCAGCGGCAGATGGGTGACCGGTCTAGCCGGCGGGGGAGCCGAAGCGACCGGTTGGTCGTCCGGGTTGGGGGGTGCATCTATTGTTTCGGTCGATGCAAGAGGTATATTGTCTGACTCGCTACATAAAATGTCGAAACGATTAGGGGACGCGATCGAGGGCGCACTGCTCACTCACCGCGGAGGGGAAAATCCTCTAGGGCGGGGTCGTCAGTGAGGGCCTCGGTCGTGGCCATGCGGGCCACGAGTTCCTCCAACATCTCTCCTCCGAGCTGGCGGATCACCCCATCAAGCATGTCAGTTGTCCGGACGTCGGCCGGTGCCGGGCAATCTCGGGCGAAGTGATTGGCATCTCTGCAGCGGAAACAGCCATGGCATGGCACATGGCGTGCATGGGTGCGGTCTATGTCCATGGGGCCAGGAGGGGCAGGGCAGCGACCCTCGGCGCGGGTGTGGCAACGGTGCCTGGCGTGGACTGGTTGGTTCGGGGACGGGCCGGCAGAGCAGGGTGACGTCCGGATGCCCCGGCGTTCCGAGTGCGGAGGTGCGACTCGTACTGCCGGTAGGCCTGGGCGCGCCAGGCTGTGTAGTCCCTGAGGCCGGGTGGGTCGCTCGACCCGGTGATGGCGAGGTTGATCGCTGGGTCAAGGCTGGTCCGGTACTTTGTGACCTTGACAAGTTCGTCTTCAAAGCCGGCGAGGTCGACCAAGTCCTCGAACTCGTCCGTGTACCAGAACACGTCCCGGTTGCCCATATGGTAGGCACGAGACTCGAGTTTGTGCAAGGCATGGTCCTACTCGTTCTCCTCGACGAAACGGAGTCGGAATTCCTTGACAAACATCTCCCAAGTCGGAAATGGAAATGCTGCCTTGGCCGACTGGCGCTCAGCCCAACGTTGCGCTGCGTCTTTGGCCATGAACAACATGGCGTACCGGACAACCTTTTCCTTGGAAAGTTATCCGTTCTCTATGAAAGCCTCTGGGACGAGCTGGGCATACGACCTGACGGCGTGGAGAAACGCCCGGCCCTGCGTCCGGTCGCCGTCGAAGACCAACGGGGGTTTGGCTGGAGGACCGATTTTGCGCCGGACCCACCGGTTGTGGTGTACTGCGTGAATAGTCCTGGACCCAGTTCTGGAGCCATTTTGGCAAGGGATAGGGCAGGCGAGATTGCGCGTTGCTGTTTTTCGAGTATTTTGGTGAGGCTGGCTAAGGTGGCCTCGATCCGGTCCATCTGGGCATCGGCGGCTGCTGCGTCAGCACTGGACATGGTAGAATCGAGGACAGGGGAGGAGGGGATAAAATTGGAAGTTGGGGTGGTGGGCGCACTGCCACTATGATCCGAACCTTCCAAGCCAAACTTCCCAATTTTGTCCAGTTAATTGCTAGAGAGAGTTTCTTCTGCTGTAAGGGCAACCTCTAGACCCGAGAATCTCAAGGGGCTAGCGAGGGGAATCCGAAGTTATGAATAAGAAGTAGCTAAATACAAGAAGATACGCACCTAGTGAGGGGATTCCGAAGAGAAGAAACTCTGAGGATTCCCACGCTAGGTCGTGGGTATAAGTGGCTACTGACTAGTAGCACATGACCGGAGTGATCGGCAGATGTCTCGGGCTTGATCGCAGACTTGATGTCATTGTGTAAGCGACCTTTGAGGATCCATAGGTGGATTACATAAATTGGGCCGGTCGACCGGGTGCCGGGTGTCGGATGACCGGGGCCAGGTGCCGGGTGACCGGGGCCAGGCGGAGGTTCCCCTGACAGAAACTGAAACGAACAAAGAAGGTCAAGCCGATGGAACATGCAAGAGCTCTTGTTCTGACCGAGAAGCGGTGCTATATCGTGGCTATTAATTGCATCTACCAAAATCCGCCCCTTGAGACCACCACTCTCGATTGTAAAGCTGCGAAACGGCGTCTCCCGTGCTCACTGTGCGCCGAACGAAACGACATCACAGTCGACTTTCCATCGTCTCCACTCCCTCCTGGCATCGTTCTACCCCAATTCACACCCCCCGTTTCTCCAAATTCTGCCCCCATCACCGCCGCACAGAAGAAACTAAAATTGAAGAAGAAAGAACGCGAAGAAGCGGAGGCGAAACTCACTTCATTCGCTGAAACTGTTCATCTCGCCGAATGCAACCACGTTGCTAATCAATACCGTCCGAAGTCTTCATATTTGCCAACCTCTATCCGAAATACCATTCTCACCAATCTGCTCTCGCTCTCATCCCTTGCCACACTCACCGCTCTGCTTGAATCTTGGGTATTTGCTGTCAATCATCTCAACCCTCTTTACAATGTCGTCAAGAAATTACGAAACAAATTCAACTCGGAACGCGAACGGGCGCAGCTGAAGAAGAACGAGAAACAGTGGGCGTCTCGCAGGGCTAAGAAAAGACTTGAGGACTCAGAAGCTGAGGAATTTTCAGAGGAAGAGGAGCTGCACCTCATAGGCTCAGTATTTCGTGGTATACCTGGGCAACATACCGCAGGCTTATTGCGATATCTCTGGGCAAGCTATATATGGCAATAGACCCGCTGCCTGGGCCTTTGATTACATATACCGCTGTTGCTGCGGCCTGTTTCTGCATCCCACGGCATTTGCGGCAGCCCTCTCTCACCTCGGCAGCCCTCCTGGGTAAACCGGGGCATTCCGGACAACCCCGGAAAGCCTCTTAAATACACAATCAATTCCAAATAAAATAACCGGGGACCTTCGGGTATGCTCGGGAAGCATAAATACACAATAAATTCGAAAATACGCACGGTCACGGTCACCTGACACAATATTAAATGCGCAATAATAAAATAAAATAAAATAAACTAAATCTCCCCCCATCAATCCTCATCCACTTCCCCACCCAGAAGTAGCTCCTCGTCGCTGTCCACATCCCCCTCTTTGTCATCCTCCTCGTCCTCCTCGTCCCCTCCCACCTCCTCGGCTAATCCCTCCTGTGCTTCCACTGCAGCCATTAAATCATCCACCGCGGCCTCAAAATGTCGCCGTTGCCCTTTCCTTAGCTTCACGTCCGTCCTCATCACCTCTGCTCTCACCGCAATGTCCACGTGCTTCGCTGCATACGCAATCATTCCCTCTGCCTCCTCCAATCCAACCCAGCCATCGAGCGGAACAGTGTTTGCCCGCTGAGCCCACCGCTCCTCCTCATATGCCAAAGACAAGGGCAGTCGTTGCTACTCATCATTAAGCTGCCGGACCTCTTCGTTCCATCGGCGTGTTCGAGCGTATGACTTGGCCCATTCTATTCGCAGAGCTATCAATTGGACGTCAGCCTCGCAAATCCACCACCACAATCACAACATACCGTCCTCCAATTCCGCATCCGTCCCCGACGTTCCCGCTGTGGTCCACATCCAGGACAGCTCCCGGACGTTCTCCCCAGTTCTTGTGAAAGTATCCCCCTCCTCCTCGTCTGTGTCCTCGAGCTCCACTGGCAGCTCCTCCTGCTCCTGCAACTTGGCCTCCTTCCGTAGGCGTCGCTCCAGGGCCTTCTTCCGCTTCTCCGCCTTTCTCGAAAGCTCCTCCGCATCTTGAATACACCGGATGTCCGACTTCCTCAGCCGTGGCCACAAGACGCTCCCCTCATTCCCCCCCCCCCGATTGCTACCAGCGCCTGCCGAGCCACTTGATACTTCTCTGAGTGGAGCCTAATTTTGGATTCGTTCTGCGCGACGATCGTCCGGTGTGCGTATTCATCCCCTGGTGTCTGGCATGATGCTTCTTGTACAGCAGAAACCGGGTCTTGATATGAAGCTGGTTGCGCAGACGCACCAGCGCACACTGACACTGTGCCTCGCGCATCGGTCCCTCAACCTCCAGCAACCCAGCCATGCAGCCTGAGCCCCCCACACGCTGCGCCACTGTCAACGCCGACGGCAACAACAGCGGTGTGTCCTCCGAAAACTCCTTCGCCGGTACAGTGTGTTTCCCCAACACAACGATTGCCGCCAGCTCGAATGTTGCCTGAAGCTTCCGGAACTTGTGCATCCGTCGGGTTAGCCTTGTTCGCAAGGTCTTCATGTTGATCTTCTGTGTGGTGCTTTGAGACTTCTTCAGCTCTGCCTGGATACGCACGCGACGTCTAGTCAAGGTTAGAATTTCAATCTCCTACTTTCAGTTTAGGAAAATGTACTGCTCGTCCTCCAGATCCAGCCCAGCGGCAATGAAGGTACTGGGGCTGACCTCATGCACCTGAGGCACTCCCTTCGCAGCCTCCTCCTCTTCCTCCGCCGCAAACTGCAGTCGCAGCTGCATCTCCATTAAGCCTGCGGAAATTCCATCAGATTGTGAGGAGTCGCACCCAAAGATCGACTTACCCTTCACTTCTGCTTCGTACGGGTTCTTCTTCGTCCCATCCTCCTCAAACTCCTCCACCATCGCCTTCCACGCTGGAACTCGCTCGGCCTGCTCCAGCGAGAACGTCTCAAACACCTCGGTGTGCTTGACCTGCTCCAGCTTTGCATTGTCCAAGCGTCTCCGCAGAAGAGCGGCTAAGGTTTTGTCAGAATAATCAGAACCATTACAGCGTTCGCACGTACCCAGGCCCAAGAGCTTTATCCAATTCCAATAGCTCCATGCGCTGTCAAGCGCATCTGCTCGTGACCCTGGCCCGCTGGCCCGAGTACTGCCCGCAAGACCTCCGATCCACGCCCATGGCCTCTCAATCCCCTCACCATCCGTTTGCGCACTCCCCGGGACCAAATTCAAGGAGAATAGCAGCTGGCACAGCAGGGTGTGCGCGTGGATATGCATCTTCGGTATCACAAACTGAAAGAGCTCGAGGATGATGTGGATCCGCACCAGCAGTGGAAGCGCCTTCAGTCGCTCCACCAGATCCTTCCACCACTGGCACACAATATCATACGAAATGATTTTGCGTTGCCAGCTCATACAGTTACATCTACGAGTGATCTTCCAGGGGAACCCCGCAGACTTCACGAGTTAACTTTGGGGAAGCCCTGCACAGCCACAATGCTTACGTGCTGCTGTCTGCGGCCATTCGTGGGGCTCTTCGGCATCTCTTATTTTGATGCCACCCGCCGCTGCCATTGCCGTCGGGGTTTGAAATAACGCTGCACGACCACGTGATCATCTCACGCCAAATCAGGGGGGGAAAAATCGATTTTTGGGCCCCCAAAAAGCCGTTCTCCGGCGTCTTTTGGGTACCCCCAAGGTCAGTACATCCTACCCTACCCTATCATCCTCCTACACTTTTCGCTCCCCAGCACCCTCTGCGCACATACCCCGTAATGCCTGATCCCAGCGGCCCGCTACTCGATTTGGCCGCCCCCGCTACTCCTACTCCTCAGCGTCTGCCTCTTCATCATCCAACATCTCCTGCAATTCCTCTTCCGAAAGCCCTTCGGTGCCTGACAGTCCCACACGATGTGCAGCAGCGTTTCCTTTTCCGGGCATAATTTCCCTATTTGGTACGCTGTCGGGGCTCCTCGCGGTTGGCGGCGTTGTTTGGGGCTGCGCCATGGGGCCCCGAGTATCCCCCAGTATGCCGTTTGCGTTCCCTTGTTGTAGCTGGAATGCGGGACCATTTTCTCCGCTGCCGGTGTTCGGCCCGGGCGTTCCGCTCATTGCGGGGGCGGCGTCGGTGATTGGGATGTGCGGGGACGATGTGTTAGTATCCCTAGATTTTATTTCAATGTGTTACATTGCGTGGCTGCCGATAAATCACTTACTCTTGCATTTTTTGAAGGACCCACGTGACATCGTCCACTGCCTCCTCCCAATCGCTCGATCTGGATTCCAGGCTGTCGCGCCACCATTTGAGGCATACGAGCACGTTCAAGAAGCCATTCTGGCCGTGGTAATCCAGGCACGCCCAGGATTCCTCTTGAACGCGCTTCATCGGCCGCTGTTTCTCCCGCCAGGCTGGATTAATGTCGATCCACCATCCCCACCATGATTTCGCGAAGTCTTCGGCATTCGTGATGGTGGGGGTGTACTTCACGCTACGCGCTCTGCTCACCCACTCACCCACCGCTGCCGGTCGTTTCTTGGCTGGATGGGCCTTTTTCTATAATAGATTCACGTCATCAAATTGCCGCACAAACGTCGACGGCGACAGCGATTACTCACGGTGCCTTCGAAACCCGCGGCCTCTTCTCTCGCCCACCACACCCTTATCAACTCCCCCCACTTGCCCCCGAACTCCTCATTCTCCAGCAGGGCCCGCGCAGAGGTTGCCCACTCTTTAATCTGCTTTGCCGTCGACGTGGTACCCCGCGCTCTTGCTGGGGCAGGCGCCTTCTTTCTCGCTGGTTCATCGGCCTTTGCACCTTCGCTGTCGCTCTCGCTGCTGTTCTCCTCCACCACGGGGTCTTTCCGTTTTTTCGGTTTCTTTGACGACTTCCCGCTTTGTTTCGCCTCCGCTGGCGCCTTGCGTTTCGCCGGCACGACTGCTCCTCCCCACAGTGTCTCCCTATGTGCGTCACCCAGACCCAGGCCATTCAGCATATAGTAATTGCGCGCAGCGTTGTTTTCTCGTTCCAGGGTGTCCGCGGCCATCCCTTTTAGCTCCTCGATCCTCGACGCCCGCGCATCCTCCGACATCTCCTCCAGTCTTAGAAGCAGATCCGCGCTCAGTTCCCCTGCGAAGCCGCCCGGTGTCGGCGCCCCCAGCATCGCGAGGGAGAAGTCTGGCGCCACGGGCCCCGGGAGCAGGTAGTCCGGGAAGTCGAAGTCGTCATTCAGGTTGCGGAGGTCAACTGTGGGCCCAAGGTGCGCGCGAATCTCGGCATCAGTGAAGGTACCGCTAGGCCCGAGAGCGGCGTTCACCCCCGCGGTTTCAGCCGCTGCAGGCACTGTTGTCGGCGTAGGCGCAGGCATCTGATCGCCGCCTACCGCACCAACTGGCTCGCTAGGGGATGTCGGGCTTGCCGCGGCCGTTCCATTGCTTGTCGGGACAATGCTGTTTCGATGTTTGTCTGCTCCCGCTGATCAGTAAACACTCCTCTATGTAATAAGAGGAACAAGACCTACGTGCACCCCAAACAAAATGACTGAATTTACACATAACGTCCGCGTACACGCTCTCATCGGCTTTGGAGAAGTCCAGGATAGCTGGTGTATCGGATGAAACACCGGCATGCATGCTAGCCCAACAAGATATTCGTTAACAATAGAAATGAGCTGCAAAGTGAACGAGGCGTACCTCAGCGCCTCGATATCAAGCCTCGCGCCATCCCTCTTGACTCGTCCCGCCAGCAGCGATATTTCGTAGCCTGTGTGCGCGGCCAGACCCTGCAACAAGGGTCCCACAAGTGCTGAGAATCGCGCGCGAGCCCTTCATGCGATACATCAGACCATGCTGGCACTACACAAGCATAATACTCACTCATCCAACCCTTCCTCGTCAAGAGCTGGTAAACCTTCCAACGCGTCTTCGTGCTTTTCGAGCAGCGCAGCGTGCTCATTCTCCACCTCCCGCTTCATCCGCGCTTGAACGTCTTCTGGCTCCGCAAGGAAAAGCCTGTGCGCGATGACACCACGCAGGTTGAGCAGCCCGCCCGCCGAGACTCCTGCTTTCTCCTCCTCGTAAGCCTCCATGACCTTCGCTTTGAAATTCTCGTGCTGCATGTAATATTGATAGTCCGCGAGCTTCCTGGGCGGTGCAGCTGTAGGAGTGCGGAAACGCGAAAGCCAATCTGCCCATGGGTTTCCCTTCATCCCCGCCGCTCTTCCCTGACGCCCTAACCACAGCTTGATTTTCTGGAAGCATTCAATACTCCACACATCTAGCAACCAAGACGAGCGACTCACAGTCTCAGTCGAGCTAATTAATGCCACGTGCGACGCGATCTCCTCTGGTGTCTCTGGCTTTTTACTGTAGTCTGTGGGGTCCTTCGGGTCTGGGTCTTGCTTCAACGGAAGACGCCAAGGGAACTGAGCCCAGTAACCGACGAAGAACGCCGCCCATATACCACGCGTCTTCCCTTTTTTTGACGCGTCTGCATACGTGGGATAAAAGGCCTGCAGGAATTTCGCGCGTTCCCCTTGAAAGCTGCTCGCGGGGCCTTTATGTTTGCTGCCTGCCATGGTCGTGTTCTAGTGCGAAGAAATGAGCGGATTTCTGAATCAAATCAACAAACAAAGACATACACCTCCCTTCCCTTCATGCCGCTTTCACCTCAAAACTTCAGTCCCGAGACCCTCGCGGCTCTCCAGATTTCCGCCGACCGTGCCGTTGCCTGGACCCAGGAAGTTCAGAGGGAGCGGAAGTTCCAGCAAGAGCACACCCTCCAACTGAAATCCCAATTGTTCCCCTGGGACCAAGAATACTGGGCTTACAATCACGACTACACATTCCGCTGCGCCAAAGCCCGCGCTATCAACAGTGAGCCCTCCGCCTCATAGCATCCTTTGTCTTATATTACTCACTGCGTTCGCAGCATTCCGGCTTTTCATACGTGCCCGCTACGGCAAGTACATGCGCGCCCGCCTACGTCGGTACGAGCGCCTCAAGTACTTGTACGAGCTCGACCACCCACCGTTCCGAACCCCTGAGTTCCCCGCCCATCCCTCCATGACCGCGTGGAACGCGCCCATTGAGCTCCAAGGCAGCTTGGATATGTGGAATGGGGCAAGGCGTGGGAGCCGATGAAACAACCCTCCGTTTTGCGTGAAGAGGACGACGAGATTTCACCTGTACTCCCATCTATTAGCCTACCCCCATTGTAAAATAATTTTGACTTCACCAATTTTCTTTTTGCGGCATCCCAGACAAAGCCGGAAGATTCATTATTACACCATTTTTCTTTCTCTCTTATTTTGCGTGCATCAAGAACACCAAGCAGCCAGATTCATAAAGTACATGATGAATAGTATTTATAAAATTACTGTAGAGCCCTCAATCCGACTCAGGATCCCCCGTCGAGCATGTACGGCCGCTTCCTCACGAAAGCTGCCAACTTGGTCTCATTCCGCGTTTCCATCACTAAGGCGGGCGACAGCCTTGCGTTGAAGATATGGTCAACCACGTCGTATCTGGTGCAAAGTTTAATCGAAGAACATCTGTCGGGCTAAAAATGCGTACCTGTCCTCAAAAAACAACGCGACCCCCTCGATACCCCAAAGAGTCTCGCCCACTGCCCACACCCCAGGGTTCCTCGTGGAGACCACCCGCGCGGGCCGGGGCGATAGTAGGCTGTGGCCCACTGGCGATGGAGATGGAAAGGGTGGCGCTCGCGCCACCGATTTGGACGCCGACGAAGCCACGGGCCCATGGCGTGGGATGGACTTCGACGGGGAGATGTCACCGCGCGCACTCACCCTTGCGAGGCGTTGCGAAACAGCCACTGTGGGCGGGAGCGCGGTAGGCGGGGAGAACTTGCCAGAGAAGACGGCGACGACGGTGAGGGGGACGATGGCGGTGATTCCACTGCTGAATCATCGTCATTGTGTGCTGGTGATATTTCTGGCACATGTCGTCCCAGACTGCCACGGCTTCATCCCAAGTCGCCGACTTCTTCCATTTGCCGTCAGAGAACCCTGATACCTGCTTCCTGGCGATGAATCTGCAGTTCATCCAAGGTATCATAATCCAAAAAAAACCAAGCAGACGAATGCCGAACGCACTCGTCTGTGTAGATCCCGAGCTGGTATCCACGCCCCACCGTGTAGAAGAAGCACCCGGCAGTTTGAGAGTGTCGGACACGGTCCTCATTCCCCTGGCTTGGCCGGTAGGTCGGAGTGCAATCCCTGAGCGCCATGGATGGGAACGAATGGAGAAGGTCGCACAAAGGCCAAAAAAGGAAAGCAATACTTGTGACATGAGTGACTTACGCTCACGCCCTTTGCCCTCACTCTATGTCTACGCCTGACCCAGATATTCTTGCCAAACTGTAAGCATCTTTTCAATTCTCCCCTTGCCCGCTAACATCTCTCGCAGTCCTGCCTTTCACCGCGCCCTGCATTTTTCGAGCTGGCAATGCCTTGATGCAGAAACTCCCGAGACGCCTCTACAGCGGGTCGCGCTGGTCGACGACCAGGTCGACACCCGCATCTGGGAAAGGCTCCATAAACATTATGCCAAGGTTATCGCTGCCCTCGATGCCGAGGCCGAGGAGGCTGCCGACATCCCGCCGCCGCTCATTTCAGAAGAGTGTGTCGCCCACTGGGATGACCTCCACCAGCAGTACACGTGGTATTGACTGCGTATGCTCAAGCTAAATGCTTATTATGTGTCTAGCGAGCTCTACCCTGTTTCTCTGGGAGGAGCTAGGGGCAGAAAGAAAGCTGCGACCTCGTACGTTTTCATCTTTCGTCATTGAATCTGAACTGACTATTTTTTCTTTGTCTTTCTTTCTTTTGGGGGGCTGACCCTTTCCAGTCTAAACTTTGAATCTGCCGCATATACCTCGTACCCTCACCCTACTTTGCTTTGTAGTCATCGCTAGACAAAAATTCAATCCCCATTCTACTTTCTGCTGGTGTTTCACAAGTTACATGAGACGAATGAATCACTTCGATGGAACAGTCAATGTACGATGCGCCGCGCGCGCCGCCTCTGCCTCTGCCCTCTTTGCTTCCCATTCAGCGTCCTCGCGGGCCCGCTGTCTAGCGAGTCGATCTTGATGGGCCTGGTGGCCATGCTTGGCGATGAACGCGCTGGAGTGCCGTCGCTGTGAGTGCAGCAATGTGAACGGGGGGGACGTACTCCTGTCGCCGCACACGCTGCTTGAATGCCAATAGCTCACGTTTTCTGTAGAGTGATGAGTTATGAGTTTGCATTGGGGGTCAGAAATCTCGAAATAAGATTCATACTTGCTGCGATAGGTGGTATGGGCATTCTTGATACTGTCCGCTTCCTTCTGAGAGACCGAGCCCCGCTCCTTGATAGCTTTCCTACGACTGGGGCAAGAAGATGGGTGAAGAACTGCATGGGGACAGTTGACCTACGCCGCCATTCGAATTTGGGCCTTCTCGCGAAGCTCCTCCTCGTTCCTAGCATTGTATTTAGTTATAAATCATTGGGAGGTGCCTTGGGGACTTACTTCCATCGATATTTCCGGGAGGCTTCAACGCGGGCGGCTCTGGCTAACGCAGGATGGCGCTGGCCGCCTCGGGACTTTTTCGCTTGTGGTGTGCTAACGAGGAAGCCTGAGAACTTCATTTCACTTGGGCTAGGGTCCATTGAAGCTTACCTGTCGGTCTGAGTAAGTTTTGGGTCATTTGAGGAAGTTTGGGTTGGCATGATAGTCGTCGAAGCTAGAAATACGCTTGTAAACAGTGACTGATCTGAGTCTTACAGTAGGTCGCCTCTCAAAAAGAACATATATTCTCAAAAAATACCGATTTTTTTAAGAAGGCACGTTGGACCCTTTCCAGCCCAACGCTCGCTTGGTTTGGTGAGAATGGGTGAGGGGAGGCAGCAAGAGGCCGTCTCGTTCTGAGAGTAGGCCGAAACGAGTTCGCGATCAAGCCGTAACGTGTTCGCCATCAACTGTCGCAGTCGACTTAAGTCCCAGTCTTCGTCAAAAATAAAATGAAGTATAAAAAACTAAATTCAAGGAAAAATGGAGAGTACGGGTGGTATCTAATCAGACGCTGGGTCCCATTTGGAGAACATGCGCAGCCCCTCAGCCCAGCGATTTCTCCGATCCTCTCGCCTTTTCGCCTTCTCTCCTGCGCTCAGACCGGTCTTCATCGACTTGTCGGTGCGGAATCCATTGTAAACGTAACAAAATATCCCAGCGGCGGTGTACTGCGTGAAGGAGTACCGGGTTTCACCCTCCTGGATGGCGACGTTGGAGTGGCGGAGGAGTGCAGAGGGTAGTAGGATGGTGCTGCCTGGGGGGAAGTGAATGACGAGGCCGAGGTCCCATAAGATCAGGTGCCCGCCTTTGTCGGGGTCGAAATTCCCGAGCGCTGTCACCGCGCACCAACCCCACGCCAAATTTGCGAAGTCGAGGTGGGGGAAAGAGACGGTGCGAGGCCCAAAATTGAATGTCGCGCCGGCGAAGACCGAAGTGAACTCATCGTAGTTCCGGGGAAGATGAGGGAGTTGGTGGTAGAGCGCCTCCACCGTGGAGCGAAAGTGTTCATGAAGGTCGGGTGCGTAGGACCGAAACATGACTGGGCGAGGTCAGGCGTTGTGCAGGCGTGTGGGAATATAGAAACTGACCGTTAACAAATCCAGCGATGCGCCGAAAGGGTTCCGTGGCAAGGAGCTGTGCGAGGACGAGGGCATTGAAGGCGGTGTGGAAGAAAGGTGTCGGTTCTTCCTGCCCGCCACCCATAGAGACGCCGACCGTCTTGGCGTGGAACGGCCCGCAGCGCGGGTGCTGCTGGCTGGCGGGGATCGATGTGGCCGCTGTGGTCTTCTTTTTGCCATGCTTACGGGTGGTGTAAACCTCTGCGTAAAAGGTATCGCCGTAGATCTTGTCGGCAGCCTTCTCCATCTGAATGGCTGCCTCCTCGGCTACCGCAGAAGGCCAAGTCGGGTCACGGGGCCCGCCACCGAGCAAGGCGAAGGCATATCCCCCGGAGTCCACGAGCGGGATAGGGACACTGGTCAAATTTGAGGCACGGGAAAAAGTGAGAGCTAGGGTGGCTTACCCGTCCCACTCAACGCAATACATGCCCATGTCGCGCGACTCCTGCAGGGTGTACGCTCTTTGTTCCGGCAGCTCGAACGCCGGAGCATCTGGGCTTGCGTCCTCTCGGTCGGCGGTGTTTATTATGGCGGTGTCGCGCAGGCCATCCAGGAGCTCGATGCCAAGGGCAAGGTGTGTTGCGAAAAGTGAAAGCCGGGGACCGAGAGCGGGGTTGTGAGGCGCACGCGGGTGTGAGTGACTGATTTTGGCTGAGAGCGGCCCTCGCGGGTTGCCTCGCGCCGGGTCCTGCGACGCTCTCGCTTGGCCTGCGCCTTCTTCTGCTTCTTCAGAGCAGCGCGATCAAGTCCCGGAGGATCCGAAGAGTCCTCGTCGAGGTGGGGTCTCTTGGGGGCTGGCGCAAAGTCACAGGTAGTGTCGGTAGTGTCGCACCGTTTCCTTTTGCTGTGCATGGAAGCTGGATGGCCGCTGGCGGTGGTGGGGGATGCAGCGAACGTAAGGGGGAAGGTGTCATCAAGAGCGGGAGCGTTGTCGAGGGTATCGTTTGCATTGTCGTCAAGGTCGTCGTCTGAGTCATGATTGCTGTCATAATCCTCCGGCTGCTCCGCGTGACGACGCATCAAGAGATCTCTGATGCTGACGGTCGGCACGAAAAGCGCGCCATCGAGCACTATGGGATTGAAGACGCGTCCGGAGCGAGTGGTCCTTCTAAGTACAGGTAATTAGTTCATGAGTAAGACGCTGTTTCGAATCGAAAAAATAAAAAGAGTGTCAAAACAGAGGCGCGTCGAAGTGCTTAGAAGCGCGAAAAAACTGGTAAATGTACGAGACCGTCGATGCAGCCAGAAGTGCCGAGTGCCACTCTGGTTGGGCAGATCCAGGGTCGTACCCGCCTACTAGAGAAGTGGCGCACTGCGCGCAGTCCGAAAGCGATGCGTCGACATACATGCGAAGTGGTACCAATGAATTGCCAAAAAAAAAAGGAATAAAACCTACCGCCATTCATGGCTCGAGAGGATGGTGGTCGTTAAAAAAGAGGGTGTGTGTGAGAAGGCAAAGTGTTTCCCTGAATTTATACATAGGTCAGTTTTAAGCTTTTTGACGCGAGGCGGGCTTTAGTGGCTGAGGGTCCAAAACGGGCGTGGACTCTGATCTGTTGTACGTACCATCACGACCACTACTTTCACCTCGACTATTTATCTGGCCTACCTATTTATCTCTTATTTATCTCTTAAATCTTAAATGACTCGAAGCAACCGCAACAAGAAAACTGCTACCTCTCGGGCACCACCCCAATCGGCGTCCACGTCCTCCGTCATTTTTTCTGTGGCCGACCTGATCAGTGCGCCAGGCGCAGCGCCTCTCCAGACTTTCGTGGATCGCGCCTCCATGATGGACGGTCTATAGTCCGGGAGACTGTCCCCGTGCTCCCCCCTCGCCTCTAAAGCGCGCGCGTCTGGGAGAGTACACGCCATCGTTGGCAGATAGCTCAGGCTCACACTCCCGATCCCTCCAGAGGATGACGCCGCACCTTGGGAGTCGGAACGGTACTCTATGGAAGAGGACAACGCAGACTACGTTTCCCCCGCTGCAGCTTTGCCTCGCGCAGTTAACCCTAAGTGGTATGAGCCAGCGGTGAGCTTTTTTTTTTGCGCTTTACCGCTCGACTAAAAATCACGGAGGACAAAGCCATGAATAAATGGATGCGGCTTTTGCGAGACATCTTTCTCATCCAACTCCTGCGCCGCGACGACCGTGGGGACGCGGATACAGAGGTGTGCCCAGGTTGCGCCAACGCTGAAAATACGCCGCGCTATCGCTGTGGGGAATGCGCGGGGGGGCAGTTGTGTGCGGGGAATGCTGTGTGGAGAAGCACGCAGATAATCCTCTTCATGTCATCTACGTGAGTTGTTGCTTGATTGTCGTGGCATGCGGGCTTAGTTTTTTTTTTTTGAGGAATGGACAGGTGCTTACTTCGAAAGGCACTCTCTGCAGAAGCTCGGGCTGCGAATCCAGCTCGGGCACCCCCCCAGCGAGCGCTGCAATAGGCCTGTGGCCGTTACAGCGACTTCGTGTCGTCCACGAGAACGGCATCCACAACGTCAATGTGGATTTCTGCGGGTGCGACTCTGCATTGCGGGCAGACCACTACATCCAATTGCTCCGCGCCGGCTGGTATCCCGCGACCGACGATAAGCCACAAACCGCCGCGACATTTGGAGTTCTCGACAGGTTTCATCTGCACACGCTGCAGGCGAAAACTACGGCATACGATTTCTACGCTGTTCTCGAGAAGCTCACGGATAATACAGGGGTTAAGCCCCCGAACCGCTACCAGATCTTCCTGCGGATGGCGCGGCAGTATCGCCATCTGTTGATGCTGAAACGCGCAGGGCGGGGGCATGATCCTTCGGGGGTGTTAGGGACCGGTGCGGGCGAGCTAGCAATTGAATGCCCCGTTTGTCCAAACCCCAAGGTTAATTTACCTGAAGGGTGGGAGAACGCGCGCCAGAGAGCCAGTGAGTCACCTGCAGAGTCCAGCGACCTATTGGCTTACGATTTGTAGATTTATTTATGTGCTGTTCCTGGCACTGGACGCCTGTTTTCGTTTGAAACGGCGCATGATCTCCAGTGAGATCAAGGACCCGGGGCTCGGAACGGGATGGGCATATGTGTTGGAAAATGCCCCATATCGCCATTTTCTGAAGACGGTTACAGATCAGAAAGAGGTACAGTTTTATTCGACTTCCGTTCTGGGCAGTGGCTGATGGAGAGTTCTAGATGAGTACTTGCAGTGGCCTGGCTGCCCTGGATTACGCAAATACCAAGTTCTCAAGAGGATATAGTACGACGGGTGTGGGGATGGGCGTTTGCGCAAGGCACGAATTTGTGCAGGCGAACGGGGTAGGGGATTTGCAGAGGGGAGAGCGGTATGTCGTCCATCGTCATTGGCAGAGTTTTGAGGCTGATTTGTTTTGTTCTAGCTTCGCAAATATGGACTACATCTTTGGGTCGATCCTTCGTCACAAAGATCCTTGCCTTCCCAAGCTTATATCGTATGACATCGTATGTCAGTGGTGGAAGTACCTGTTGGAGCGAATGAAGAACTACTGCCACTGGTCCGCATTTCCATCATCCTCGCGCTCTTCCGCTTTGTCATACCGAAGATGCACATCCACTCGCACACCCTCGATTGTCAAGTCAAGTTTTCTCTGAACTTGGTACCGGGGAGCGGGCAAACCGACAGCGAGGGCATCGAGCGCCCGTGGGCGAGCATCGGGGCCATTGCGACTAGCACCCGAGTAAGCGGCCCCGGCGCTCACCACGACGCGCTGGATGATCACTGGAATTTTTGGAATTGGCTAAAGACAATAGGTTTGCGTGAGTACGGGGTTTCGGGCCTCACCATCCAGAGCTGATCTGTCTCGTAGCTGCGATACTTCGACGGCGTCTGGACACGGCGAGGAAGGAACAGGCATCGCAGCGGGAGGCCTTCGAAGTGTTCTCGCTGCAGCAGGTAGACCGGGTGCCGGCGTGGAAGGAGATGGTGGAGGAGTTCGAGAAGGACCCGGAGAAGAAGAACCCGTATGAAATGAAAGTGCGAGGTATGTGGCGAGCTTTGAGTGCGGCTGCGGGTAGACTGATGGATGAATGTGCAGGATTGACGGAGATGGAAGTGCGGCTGCAGTTTGCGACCGAGGAGGCGGAGGAAGCAAAGAAGGGTGTGCCGGCCCTGCACGAGGTGACGCCGAGCAGCTTTATCACGGCGGGGCTGGAGCTTGAGGACGAGCAGTGCGTTATCACCTGGGCAAGATTCATTGAACTGACTGTTGTTTAGGAGACGAGTGCGCGTTCAGGCAGAATTGAAGAAGGCGGGCACGACCGCGATGCAGATAAACATGAAGACCCTTTGGTCGAAGCTCAATCGCGGTATCGACCGATTTCGCAAGCTGCAGGCTACTTATACGCCGGCGGCCATACAAGCTCTGGCGAAACGGATTACCCCAGCAGAGGAGCTGGCGGAGAACGTGCCGCTGATGCCGGCGGAGCAGGAGGGTCCTGGGTGTGTCCTGGGGCTGGTTGACATCGAAAAGGCGCTACGGGAGGCACAGTGCCGGATGGCGCTACAGCGCCTGCGGAACCAACTACACATTAAATCTCGATTCCTCCTGTACAAGAAACACAACTCTCGACACCAAGGGATGAATACAAGATCGCGCACCATCGTGGCACGCAACGAGAGCAAGATTCGATTGCATTCGGAGAAGTTTCAAATGGCTTGGCGAGCGCAGTTGCGGATGGTGGGTGGGGACAAGGCGAAGGTCGGGTGGCCTGAGCTCAAGAAGGAAGATATTTGTTGCATGCAAGACGCCGAAGAGCTTTCACGGAACCAGGAGAAGCGGCGGAAGGCCAATGAACGGCAGATGCGGAGGGAGGACGAGCTCCGAGAGGACGGGCTGCTACCGCCGTTGCCAGAGGTGGAGGATGATGGGGACGACGAGATGGTGACGAGGGGGGGAGAGAACTTGCGGGAGATATCATGGATTTGGACAATGGCGGGGACTGCGGGTACTGATGAGGAGATTCAGGACGGTGGGTACTCTTTTTGGGAAACCGGCATTGATTTTATTGACCAACTTTCTAAATACAGCGCTACGTATAGAGTGGGCAAAGGCGTGGGCGCGAAGCCGGCGATGGACGGAGGAGGTCAGATTGTTGGAGGAGGAGTGGAGGCGGCTACCCGTCACGTACGCGCACCGCGAACGGCAGTGGGTCGCACGTGCGAGTGCAGTGCCAGTGGGGAGCATCCCATACGCGGAGGCGGAAGGCATGGTCGCGTATGCCACCAGACAGGTGCAGCTGTACCGCGAGCTGGCCCGGAGGGCAGAGAGGACCAGAACAGAGCCGAAGCTCCAACGGGGGAAGAAGCGGACTGTTTACGAGGCGAGCTGGGACCCGATTATGCGGTGGATGAGGGGGGGGAGGAAGCAGAGCCCGAGAGTGACGACGAGGACGATGAGCGTGGGGACATTGAGAGTGATGAGGAGTTACTCATGGGAGGGGAGGTGGATGAGGATTGAGGGCAGAGAGGGTACGAAAGGGCGTCTTTTTCATCCCGTTTTGGGTGTATATATCATTACGTGTTGACAGATAGGGGTAGATCAAACGGTTTTATTCGAATTATTTCGTTTTTTTCGAGCTTTTTTTGGGAACCGGTGGAGTGCCGGATGTGCAGAGTGATGCCGAGGGTCCCAAGAGGTGCTGAAGGAACGGCGGAGGAGCGAGGGGAGTACCCGCCTGTACCCGGGGGACCCGCAGTGTTCCGGGGTTTCCTTATATGGTCTCCCCAAAGATCACTCGTGGCATCTGCGGTATCTCCCCAGGACTTCACGCGTAATCTTGGGCTTATGAGGTGGCGTTGCCGCGGATCCTTGTGGCGAAGGATAGATGCGAATATGTAGTCCATATTCGCATAGCTATAACTTTCGTCAGTAGACACCAACAAACCTCCTCCGTTGCACTCACCGCTCCCCTTTCTGTAAATCGCCCACCCCATTTGCCTGCACAAACTCATGCCGTGCACATACCCCCATCCCCACCCCAGTCGTGCTGTACCCCTTTGAGAACTTCGTATTTGCGTAATTGAGCGCTGCCAAACCGCTGCAGGTACTCATCTAAACAAAGATGCCGTCAGTTACCTCTGCAGACAGACAGAATGTGGATTCACGCACCTCCTTCTGATCTGTGACCCCCAACAGATACCTGCGGTACAGTGCACTCTCGACCATGTAGGCCCAACCCGTTCCGAGGCCTGGATCCTTCAGCTCGCTTGAAACCATCCGACGTTTCAAGCGAAAGCAAGCGTCCATAGCCAGAAACAATATGTAAAGCGCTCTACAACGATATAGTGAGTCAGCGCACCCCAACGAGCGAGTAACAACGCTCACCTATCTCCCGGCAGGGCGTTCTCCCACCCCTCGGGTAGATTGACGCCTGGGCGTGGGCAGGCTGGGCAGGCCACAGCCAGCTCTCCCGCCTCAGTACCCCAAACGCCGGTAGAGTCGTGACCGCGACCCACACGCTTGAGCATTAACAGATGGCAATATTCGCGTGCCATCCGCAAAAAAACCTGGTAGCGGTCTGGTGGCTTCACTCCCGTGGCGTCGGTGAGCTTCTCCAGCACGGTATAAAAGTTGTAGGCGCTCGTTTTGGCCTGGACCGCCTCCAGCTGAAACCTGTCAAGGACAGCGAATGTTGCGCAGGTCTGAGGCTGGATCTCCGTTGCTGGATACCAGCCTGCTCGCAGCAGCTGCACATAAGGCTCGTCGCTATGATGGTGTTTCTCGCAGCCGCAAAAGTCGACCGCAACCTCGTGAATGCCGTTTTCATGCACCACCGTGAAGTCCCGATAGCCTGCATACGGCGTATCGCAAATTTCGTGCGGTGGGTGGCCCAACTGGATTCGCTGCCCAAGGTTTTTCAACAATGTCTTCTTGAAATACCCGCTGGTCCATTCCTGATTCCAAGAATATCAATGCCACAGTTCAATGCTGCAATAAGATCGCTCACGTATATGATATGGAGTGGATCCTCCCTGTGTTTCTCCAAGCAGCACGCTTCGCAAAGCAGACGGCCGCCAAAGCAATCTTCACAGCGGTATATTGGATTCGGGGATGCTCCGCAGCGTGGGCAAAGCTCAGCGTCCACGCCACCGCAGCCGTCGCGCCAAAGTAATAGTCGCAGATAAATATCCCTCAGGTTGAGCAGCCAGCGCTGAAGGGCTGGGTCCTGAAAACACAAGTAAGCGACTCGTCTTGCACCAGATTTAAGATAGAAACCACCGAAGGCTTGGGGGGTGGCCGAGGCTGCTTCGGTAGGGGAGGGATTGGTGGGCCGTCCCACCCATCATCACCATCTTGCGGAATTTCATAACGGTCGGCGTCATGTTAGCCATATTAACACTAGCAGAAAATGTCGATGGAGGCTGAGCAGAAGATGACGCCGTAGGAAGCTGCGCATCCCGACGCGCTCTCTTCACGGGAGAAGAGGGTCCAAAGCCATTGTTTCACGGTAGATACGCCATTTGTCGACCGAGGGTCTGTCAATGAAAGTTTGCAGCGGCGTATCATCTTGAGCTGCGAGTATGTCCTGCGGCACGGCCAAGGATTGTCGGCGCGAAGGCCCTGCGCCACCGTTACGCTTGTTGCGATTATCTCGTGGCATAGCTGGACCCAGAAAGTATCAAGTGTCGAGGCCAAAACCATTCCCAATCAAGCCATCAGGCCACCGCCCCCAAAATAAATCCAAAACAATATATTTTGAGCAGGGCCGCACAAAAGCCACGCACTAATGCCACCCGAGCAATCCCTTTTTCTCCCTTCCACCATCTCATGGAGCATGGTATGTTGTTTTTTATTTATTTCTCCTCTGTTTTTTCTGTGGCTTTGGCTTGTATGCGCCAGAGACGCGTCAAAGTAGGCGTATCCGACCTTGGATCTGCCCAAAAGACGCGTCCCTCGCGTCTGCAAGCCTTTCTCTCTTCTAAGCCCTTTTTTTTTACACTGGGCTTGCGCGACGCGTCAGACGTCTTTCGCGATCACGCAAGCCCATTTTAATAACCCCTTCACAAACGGTGCTAATTGTTTTATTTTTTTTTAGAGCGCGTCACTCGCACCGGGCGCGTCTTCAGCCCATTCCTTCTCGATGGCGCCATCGTTGTCCCTCGACGCCGCATACATGACCTTTTGATGCGTCATGCGGAGGCTATGCACGATGACGGCGACTCCGATTTGGAGTCGGACTACGAAGGTGCCAACAGCGACGCTGACTACATCGATGATGAGGACGAATGGACTTCGTCCTCGTCTGCGCTTCCCGCTCCCTCTTCCTCACCGCCCCGCAAGCGCAAGCTTGCTGTGGATTTCGAGCTGCCATCGAGCCCGGCCAAGAAAGCCAGAGCTGGACCTGCTGGCGATCTTCTGGCCGCTCCTGTGGACCGCACTGCCCTCAAGAAAGCGAAGAAGACGCAAGCAAGCCGAGAACGCCGCAAGGCCAAGCGTGAGGCGATTCGAGCCTCCACCGCTACAGGGCAGAAGGCCATCAACCTAGCGCTAAAGGGCAAGTCGGTCCCTGTGCCCGTTCCCATCCGCTTCGCCGAACACACCCACCCCATCGCCTCCAGCTTGTGGATGGGCTTGAAGGATACGCTATTGAAGCCGCCGCTCTGAGAGACAGCGATGACAACTTCGCGCTGCCGGAAGCGTATGCCTACACCTACGACGAGATCATGGATCCGTCCATGGATGTGCATTATATAGATTGGGACGGGTGCGTTCTCCCCTCCCTCCCCATTCGCCCTTGATTAACTGATCCTGTGGTCAGGATAACGGCGCCTCTGGTCAATGAGGATCGCTTTACCTTCGCGGTTCTCATCGGCGTCCCACAGGATCCCGACTGGAAGACAGAGGTTGCCGACGAGGCGGCGCGCCTGATGCAGGAGACGGCAGAGAGGCTGTACGGCGCACCATTTTACGCTGAGATTTACACACCCAAGCGTACCAAAGCAAAGAAGAAGAAGGGCGCATCCGCCGCCCCCACCAGCATCCCCGCCAGTCAGATGCCTCCACGCCGCGGACCTCATCGCACGGAGACGGTGGGTCTCGGGATGGGCGGCGGGCAAGAAGAGCCGACACCCTTCTTCCACCTCGCCCTCAACCGCATCCTCCTGGCCAATCTTCTCGCCCAGCAACCTTTCCAAAGAATTGCTGGATTTATCAACGGTGCACATCACCAGCGCGCTCTCTCTGCATGCACTGACCTGCCATCAGGCATGTTCCTGACCTACGCACCCGACCTGCACGGCTTCTATCGGTCGACAATGCGCAAACTACATAAATGGAAACCGGGCCTTCCACGAAACTTCGACGCATTAACCTCCGTCTTCGCCGCCGCCACCTTCAATTTTGGGCCACAAACCGTCATGTTTCCCCACCTCGACTTGGCCAACCTGGCGTGGGGCTGGTGCTCTATCACCGCCCTCGGCAACTTCGATCCGAATAAAGGCGGCCACCTCATCCTATGGGATTTACGGCTCGTTATTCGATTCCCTCTGGGCTCCTCCATCATGATCCCCTCCGCCATCCTTCGCAACTCCAACGTGTCTCTTCAGCAAGGCGAGACTTGTTTTTCATTTACCCAATTCACCTCAGCGGGCCTCTTCTGCTTTGTGGGCAATGACTTCCGCACCGACAAGTCAATTGAGGAAGGCAGGCTGAGCGCGACGGAAAAGGCGAAGAGAGCAGAGGAGCGCCACAGTCGCTGGGCCGAGGGGCTGAAGATGTATTCTAAGTGGGATGTTGCCGTTGAATAGTTTTCAGATAGTTTTTGGATGTAGTTTTTTTTTGGAATTTTTCAAACTGAATTTACGACGAATAACGCTGAGATCACTAACTCGTTACGGGTCCGTCACAAACTCGTTACGGCCTCTCTCTCAGACCAAGTCCCTTGCTACTCCTTTCGCAAGGCAATTGGTCTCAATCTAAATCGTACGTTGGCCTCACTATGTCTCTAAGCTCACTCTGAAATAATTTCGAGAATTTTAGAGAACAAAGTGTGCGACAGGTTTATGCGCACTTCAGACCCAGGAATGATCCATCTTCATGTGGTGATTTTCTGTACTTGACCATAACTTCGCGAACTCAAACTCGTTGTATTGACCCAAATCCTTCTCAGTCGTCAAGGTATGTGTTCATAGTACCCTATGGTGCTTGATTCATTAACACTCTTCTCCAGGAAAGCTCGGAAATGGCCAAAAACTCGAAAACCCCCGTCGCCCGCTCTGCGCTCGCCATCGTCGCCCACCGTCAAGCCGCAGCCAAATACAGGTGGAAGTGGGTCAGAAACTCACACCCCACCTTTTTGAGACTAATACAGTCTCAGAAACGAAGAGGAGGAGCGGGAAAAGGCCCGCGTGCGAATGGCTGTGTATAATTGTTCCACTACACCCCCCACCTCCCCAACTGACGCAACCAGGCACCGCCGGCGTATCCGGGAACAGAACTCGGTGGACAGCGATGTTTTGAAGGGTACCAAAGAGCGGTCCAAAGCCGCCGACGCCAAGTACCGCCAAAAGTGTGTACCTTCATTGATCTTTTTCTATGCCCCCGCTCACTGCGCTGCTTCTCAACCAGAAATGCAGAGCTAATAGCTTTCAAGCAACGGCGCCGACACCAGGAGTGCGTATGCTCCTCAAATGCCCAAATCATGGTTAATTAACACAATTTATATTGCAGGGAGTACATCGGCAAACATGGGCGCGATGCGTATCAAGAACACTGCAAAAAAGAGCAGGAAAGGGCGGATGCGAAGTGGTACACAGCGCAGGCGGCCACAGCAGAAGCCCGTCGAGCGGCGTCGTAATCCATTTAGGTAATTCACACCAGATTCTTCCTATCCCAAAATATCGTTCACCAAGCAATTGATTTACTGCAATACATAAACTATAAGTATTGCACGATTGGCGACAAGACGCGTTCAAAGCCGTGACTACAGCAGAATTAGATGAAATATCTGAGTTGACAGCGTCGAAACATACGAGGTCGCGCATCTTCAAGGCTCGGGGATGGGCAGACTGCTGCGAGCGCTCGAATTCCCTGTGAAATCACAAGATTAGGGCTGGCCTGTGCGGAAAAATCCGACGCACTCTTGGGACATCAACGGAGGCATATCGCGGCACTCATCGTCATCTTCCTCTTCCGCCCACTTGCAAGGCTGCGCGTGAGCCGCAGCGTGAAAGGCTCCTGTGGCCATGGCCAGATTGAAAAAATCCGAGGCGATAGCTTCCGAAGCGATAGCGTCGCGGATGTGGAGCTTGGCCAACAGGCGTGCGGTTTGGTTGCGAGAAGGCATGGATCCAGGGTTTTGAAGAGTGGGCGGTCGACGCAAAAGGGAAGTCACCAGTCGTGTGACTTCATCAGGTCACATCGCAAGTTCATCCTTTCCTTCAAATGGCCGCCGCTCCTCAAGAACCGTGCTGTACACCCACCTTTATTGGATTCCCGAACGGAAACACGCTGCGGCACTCTCAGTCCGCGAAAGGCCGCTTTTACATTGTCACTAAGGGATACAAGACGGAGATTTTTGCAGACGAGTGAGCGAAGCCCCTTTTTTTCAGAGCAATGCTCATCCATGGGTGCAGGATCACCGCGAGAGACCAAGTTGAGGGCTTTTCCAATGGGGGCTGGAAGATGGAGAAAACGGAGGTCAAAGCGATGCAGGTTTGGGACACCCACTGCCGCCGCTTCCACCACCACGACCACGACAACGATGATGATACTGAGCCGTTGCCCCCGCCCTCGCCCTCGCCGCCACCCCCGCCGCCACCCCCGCCGCCACCCGCACGTCGTGCGTGCGCAGCGGGACACTTGATCAAGGTGGTGCCCGGTTACGAATTTGTCCCGCAAGGAGCGACACCGTCGAAAGCTGGATTCGAGAATGCGCCTGGCACTCCGTTCCACACGCCCTCGCAGACCCCATCCCGCACGCCCTCGAAGATGCCGCGCTCACCCTGCAAGACCACGGCAGCTACTGTGTCCGCCAAATCGTCGCAGGTGGGGCCCATGCATCCGCTGGAGAGGCTCCATCCTGCGGTGGCTTTCTCGCGCATGGAGCTGGTGCTGTGCAGCCGCCGGTGGAGCGTTTCTGGGGTGTGAAGGGTGTACATATCATTTTTGATAATCGGTGCGCAGTCCTTTGCTCTCAGAATCTCACCGCTGATTGTTTTGTGGGTAGACTGGATGCAATTGGTCATATTTTTGACCTTCACTTAAACCGCGAGGATCTGCGAAGCAGCCGAAACGTACGAAAATTGTCGGCATTCATCACGCAGACGCCATATATTCGCGAAGCCGAAGATCCTGAGTCCTCAGAGGATGACTTCTAATAGTGCGGGCTGTCGCGCGCCCCTTTCTTGTGTTTGTCTGACCGATTACTTATGTACATCTGAAATTGAATTGACTTTTGGACTCGCATTCATTTTTCTTGAGAAGTTTGGCAAAGTAAATACAATATTCAGTAAATACGGTATGCGTTCATAGGAGACATGAAGGGCGGCGCGAGTTTCGGAATCCCAATTGGCAATGAGGAATGGGTCTCCACGGGATTTTGGAACACCACCACGGCACGTTGAAGAGAAAGGACAAAAATAGAGGATTTAAATCAGAGAGGTTGTGGTGTCGGTTTGACAAGTGCGCTTTGTGCTCGTGAAGCTGTTGCCAAACATACGCACATAAACCTCTTACCCAGATTCACGTCCACCATGGCCCCAGACGCGCCGAAGAAAAAACGCGGCGCTGCGTGCGCGTCTGTAGGGAAACGTTTTGAGTTCTTGGTGGAGCGCGTCCCGCTCTACATCGAGAAATCCAAGGCCAAAAAAACCCCGGAAATGTGGGGGCCTTTCTTTGTCGACTACTGGGCGGCTTTCCCTTGGCGACTTCCGTTCGAACAAGACCCGGTGTATGGCAACAGCCTCTGGACAGCTTCGGTTTTGAAGCCCGGCCGTGCGGCAAAGGTGATTGGCGAGGTGATATGACCCATTAGGGTGTCAGGACCCCAGAAGCCCACCCCAGGGGCATTTCCGGTGTTGATAATTGACCTAGCCATGTAGATGCTACATATATGAGCCCTTAAATTTTTTTCCTGGTGAATAATCACATTCTGCCACATATTGGCTGCAAACGTTCGGAAATGCCTAGAGGATGCGATTGAGAGTTGATTATGTAATCAGCACAACCACAAACCACATTGGGAATGTGGTTGCATTTTCGGGTTCAACGCCACGTCCGCGCGATGAATAAAGTACGCTGTGGTTTATTTGAGGTATTATCCCAGAATCTCACTCTCCTGACACCTTTTGATCAGTTTACAAGACCTTGGTGTTAGCCTGTTCGTCCTCAGGTCTCTCACTGATATCATTTTCCTCGGTTTTCTTTTCCTAATTTCCCCTCTCCCAAATTCCCAGTTGAAACTGTGTTGACTCGGCTTGTCAGCAGTTCAGTATGAGGTGGGGGCCCAGACACTTCTTATTATCCGCCTCTTATGTGGCAAATCAACATCTTTAACCCTCCATTGAATGCACTGAGGCTCTGATTTGCAGCATCTCCAGTAAAATCTGTCTGCCTACCGTAACTATATATTCAATTTCAAGACCTTCCAAAATTTTATCCCTGGCCTAGTATGCATTACTATAATTATCTCAGAATTCCAATTCTGACACCCCTCATTCCTTCTGATTTCATATTTACATTTCAGTTCTCACGTGTTCCCTCGGCACTGATATTGATCTTACTCCCTGTGTCTTCATTTTGGAGGGTTATTCATTTTTCTGGACTTCAAGCAGTGGTTTGAATATAAAAGTGTCAGATCCTCCTGTCCAATAACTTCCATCAGCTTCCCTTCATCACAGCTCTTCCTACCCAGACATCCATTCAATGTGCGCTCTGACTCTTGTTCATCGAGCCCAGCAGAAAGCCAAACCTGCCCTCTCCCAAATTTAAACTGTATGATGCTGGCTAGGTTCACTTGGCGTTCTATATCCAACATGCCGCGACCACATATGCGGGATCAAAATATCACAAAACTTGTAGTGGCTCACTGAATTTGTCTTGTTCATATAGAGAAGTCCTGCAACAATCGAAATTTGTTTTTTAATACAGTTTATTAGATTTGGATGGAAATGGAAATCCTATGGTGTGGAGCAGCCAATAAAATTGCTGAATTTCGTTCATCAAATCCAAATCTAATACACTCTAATATCAAGCCGTGAACTTCGCTGATCTACACTTTTTGGTTTCGAAAGAATTCTCAGTTGGGACACACCGTTGTTTTACATTTTGCGGCAAATTTGGAGTGTTGTTTTTCCTACTTTCTTGCTTAGTTTTCCAACATAAATTGGCTGTGCATTGGTTACAGGACTGCACTGATACATCTGGGCTTGAGTCGGGTCAGGGGGGCCTGGGCTTGAGATCAAGTACCCAACGGTCAGGCTCAGACTTAAGCTCAAGCCCGAGCCTGGAGGTAATTTCGGTATGGGGAGTATTTTAGCTGAAAAATGGTATCTACTACGCAATTCTCCTCATGCATATCACCGAGCATTTTTCAATGAACATAAACATCGCTGCAATGATGTTTGTGATTAGATTCTGACTGCCATCAAAGAATCGGCATGTCCCGTTGCAGCGTTCAACATTCAATCTCAAGTCAAATGGCCGAAAGAATTGCGAGGCTTTTTAAGAGGATTCGCTCAGTATCAGCTTTTACACTGTATTTCCTTCTCGGAATTCAGTTGGATGAGGTACCTCTACCCATCCGGGCTCAAGCCCGGGTCACGGATCATCTAAAGATCTGACCACTCTGGGCCCTACCGAGCCCGACTTCGGATCGGGCCTGGGTCAGGCTTTGGCTTGAGCCCTGACTTGGCCCCTGTGACAACAGTAGCTGACTCAGTTACCTGCGCTTCACAGATTTTCTGTTGGATACATTTGACCACACTTTTGATGTTGATCTTGTATTTTCTCGCGTGTCTGAATCTCTGCCTCAAACTTCCCAATGGCTGCTCAGAGTCGTTTTTCATATGTTCTACAGTGATTAAAGTGCTAATTTGGATTAACTAGTATGCTCTGTTCTTCAATCTGCTGATTGGATGCACCACTCTCTGAATCTTTACAAGTCTAGTATTCCGTTTCAGCGAAGAACCACGTCATAACACTGATTCAAAGCAAGTGAAGTATCCTTCTATGACTCAGGGTTATTTTTCAACCTGTATTATCCTGTCACCGCCTTTTTCCAGTACAGATCCACCACGTGATCGTCCTCAGATCTCGAAGACCCCATCCTTGGTCATCCTCTCGACGATTTCAGATATTGTATGGGCTTGCATTTGGCATTCATGATCCCTTGGTCTCGCTCTCCTCCCTCCCTCCTCTGCTCAACCTGGAACTCCACTTTGCATTCAGTCAATTCATGTGTTACTTGTTTGCTCAGATAGCATATCTTGTCCGAGGCAAGGCAGGGTCTCCCAAGGAGGAGACACGATGCTGACTCAGGACTAAATGCAACTGCCTCAGCAACTCACAAAAACTGGTTATCACTGTGGTGAAATACAAATCGAAGTAGCCGCCTAGGCTGGACAATTCAATTGGTTGAACTACGCTATCAGATACAATCTATGATATATTTATCACTATGGACAATTAGCTATGCACATTGTTTGTACTTAAACTCGTTGACTGAATCAACTCAGTTCTTTTGCAGAACATTCTCCTCTAAGTTACATCGTCTACAGTGTGCACTGCAGTGATCCAGTTTGGATATACCATGGCATGGTCTGACATGGAATCAAAACTGGATCAACAACTTGCAAGATTTAATCAGAATAAGTTTTGTGATGCACCGTTCACTCCTCTAAAGCCTCAGTTGAGAGTATCAACTGGCAAGAGCATAGGGAGCATTGGCTGCAATCTGAGCTCACACATGACTACGTCACAGAAAATCTCTCGGTGTCTTGCTAGAATATTCTAGGAACCATTTTGAGACCGAGATTCCGCCGTCAAAAATATGAGATAACAAGATTGCGAGACACACCGTCTGTAATCTGATTATCTTGTCATCCTCAATGCCCTTCCAGTAATATAGAGAGAAGGCCAAATTAATTGACTACACAGTCTGTCAGAGTGAATTAAGTGAAACCCAGTTGGGTTTCTGCTTTGCTTGGTTTCCGCAACAGATTACAGCGGTGTCAACCTGGAGGTGGATAGGTCGCACATTATATTCAGATCTTCCTTTGAGCCTATGAGACATCACAAGTCTGTACCAGCGCTTACTGTGCAGTAACCAGTGACTGGTCTGTCTATGAGGCAAGCCTGTCGATAGACAGACCAGTCGATCTGAGTTGAATTACAATGCAAATAGTTACCATAGGTTATTCCGGAGCGTTCGAGTGAGTGACGTCAGAGCAAAACACAAATAGATAATTTCACTGTAGACCAATCCATGTTCCTCGGATAAGCCGAATACTATGTCCCCGCTGATGTAAAAATTAAATACAGAAGAATAACAATAACCTGGTAACTATTGTATGGTAACAAACCAGTGAGTGTTATGAACGCCATAGGGGTTCAACAGTAAAGGTCCCTGTAGGAAACGAGTGAAGTAACAAAGGTTGTCATGGTGAAAGTGAGATTCTGGGATAATACCTCAAATAAACCACAGCGTACTTTATTCATCGCGCGGACGTGGCGTTGAACCCGAAAATGCAACCACATTCCCAATGTGGTTTGTGGTTGTGCTGATTACATAATCAACTCTCAATCGCATCCTCTAGGCATTTCCGAACATTTGCAGCCAATATGTGGCAGAATGTGATTATTCACCAGGAAAAAAATTTAAGGGCTCATATATGTAGCATCTACATGGCTAGGTCAATTATCAACACCGGAAATGCCCCTGGGGTGGGCTTCTGGGGTCCTGACACCCTAATGGGTCATATCACCTCGCCAATCACCTTTGCCGCACGGCCGGGCTTCAAAACCGAAGCTGTCCAGAGGCTGTTGCCATACCGGTGGTCGGCGTAGACTACGTGCAGCCCCCCGTGGACGACGAGGAAAAGGCGAAAAAAAAGGAAAATAAGGCTTTTATAGAGAATGTAAGTTGCGACAATTTATCGATACTTACTTTGAGGTTGACAAAATTGGTCAGAAAATTAAAAAGTGGTTCAATCACCAGCGCACTGCTCAGGGTGTCGCTGGAAATCCGTGGAGCCAGTGGATGAAGAAACTTCGCGCCCCTGATGGGCCCGTGCCTCGACGCCTCACCGAGGTCCAATTCTACATGCAGCATGCCGACTTCAAGGCTGGGGTGGCCGCGCTCTTCAAGGAACGTCATCCAGACGCGTTGCCCAAGCAGAGGCTGGCGTTGTTGACTGCAGTGGCACGCGAGCTGTTGGAAGCGGAGCCGCAAGAGGTGAAGGACTGCATGCGCGATGAGGCGGCCGAAGAGCATGGCGCTCAACTCGCAAAGTACGAGGACGAGGTGGAAGGGATGCCGGGGACAACAGAGGAGGAACGCGAAGTGCAAGTGCTCTTTTGTTTGAAGAAGTCGCGGTCCACTGACTATCAATTGAAATGCAGCGCTTGGGAACACTTTTCGGGGCTCGTCGCTCCTTTGCTGACGGCACTGCAGCTGCACACCGGTTACGAGATAGTGTTGCTGGCCGCCCGTGTCGACAGCAGCGGGCCTAAGCCCGACTTTGATGCAGTAACATCTGTTTGCATATTTAATGGGTAGAGAAATGCCACTAACGTTGCTCGCAGTTTGCAATCTGGGATTACGACGGATAGCGACGAAGAGGCGGGGGCCGCTGATTTCATGAAGTGGGATGCAAGGATATACCGGGAGGTGATGGACGGGTTTACGCGCTTCGTTTGGGCCAAACGTGAGTTACCTTCCTGCAGGACTACTGGGGCTTCGTGTGCTGATTCGGCGACGATGCAGAGCGTGGCGCAGCTAGTACTGGCGGGCCCGCAGCTGGCCCCAATGCACCAAACGCTGCCCCCGCCGCCAGTGTGATAGACGCCCCACAAGATTCTGCAAACGCTGCGAGCGTCCCGCGCACTGACGCGCCGCAGGGCTCGGGTGATGCCACGAGGGTCACTCCAGCGGCGCTACCCCCTCTTAATGACAGCTACCCACCCGCTGCTCTTTTGGGCACACCGCCCCCACGCGACATCACCCTGCCGCCCCCACGCGACATCACCCCACCGCCCCCACGCGACGTCTTCGCCGACTTCAGATGGGAGGTAGAAGCGCCTCTGCACATTGCTCTGGAAGCCATGCCAGAGGCCGAACGAGCGCGCCGCATCGCAGAACTGAGGTGGCTGAGCGTGTCTGAGGGCCAGCGCGAGAACAATATCGCCAGGAATATGGCGACGATGGTCTCGTTGGGGTTGATGAATCCCAAGGTGTGGGGAGGTGCCGAAACTGCGGGAGCAAAGCGTAAGTCGAAGAAAGGGCAGAAGGGAAAGAAGAAGAGGTCGAAGAAGGGTGAGGAGGAAGGCAAGGAGGAGGAAGAGGAGGAAGAGAGCGAGGAGGGCGACAGCTCCAGCGAGGAGGCGGATCCCAAGCCAGCACCTGCACCGCACGCCCCGCGCGTGCCACGTAACACTGGGAAGAAGGTGGCGGCACCGAAGGAATGGGCGGTGAAGGCGAAGGCAGAGCTGGAAAACACGGAGGGCAGCCAGGAATGGAGCGCACTCCTGTCGCTCTGGTTTAAAAGGGAGGAGATGAAAGGATTCGAGGCGCCGGTGAGAAGTCTAGGCCTATTGTAAGGAGGCACATGTCGCTAACCATGGCCTTCCTTTTAGACACGGTCACATTCGGCGAAGAAACAGCCAGAGGCAGTGAAGGAGTGGGTCCAGCGTGCGCGGAAATACATGCCCGCAATCGCCAATGGGAACACATTTGGCGAGCAGTGGTGGTCTTGGTGGATTGACATCAATCCAGCCTGGCGTCAAACCACACTGCCCATGTCAAGGAACATCGATGGTCCGTGGACATCACTTGATTGCCCGGGCCCCAATGGGTTTCTCAACGTACTCATGTGCCTCAAGTGGTGGTTTGATAAGGATGGTGAGACGAATCAGTGGAAGGAAGGGGTAGAAGATGTGAAATGGGTCTTGCGGAAAATGATTGGGTAAGAGTTTGCTTTCAACTCCCTATCTTCTGGAAGCTGAAATAATTCACAGGGATGTGGAGGCCGATAATGCCCTGGCCTCCTTGAATGTGGGCCCCATCACTACCGCAGCTGCCAGCGCCGCGATCAATCCTGCCGCCAGCCCCGAGATCAATCCCGCCGCGAGCCCTGCGATCGACCCCGCTCCTTCCACCGCGATTGATACCGCCACCCGCATCGACCACGCTGCCCCTGCCGCCGCCAGTGGCGACCCCATTAGTCCCGCCCCTGTCATTCCGCTGCCGCCACTGCGATCGATCGTCCCACGCCTGTCGAACCTGCGAAGCAAGCCCACACCTCTTCCTTTGGCGCTGCTGCGTCGAACAGAGCTGCCAGGTGTACCAGCACCAGCATTCAGACGGCGATGGCTAACATAGCACCGGCTGTGGGAGCAAGGGTGCAGCCTGCTGGAGATATCAGTATGCTGGACCTCACAGAGGAAGAACGCCGCGAGATGGAGGACGATCTCGAGGCAGACATGGATGAGGACGGGCCCGGGGAGGAGCTGGATATAGGAGGTATAGGGGGTGAGAACGGCGGGGAGGGGCTGGATCTAATGGTGGAGGAGTGAGGTACAAGATACCAGCCATGGGGGCTGCAAAATGGCCCAAAATTCGATTTTTCCCCACCCCTGTCTTTTGTTTGAATGTCACGTGTCTCCCCATGTCAATTTAAATAATAATAAATGTCCTACATACCGGCCGAAACCCCCATCAGCGGCGGCGTAGCTACCTGCCGAAGTCACCATCAGCAGCGGCGTGGCCATATATATATATATTACTAATATATAGAGCCCCAAGCAAGAGCCCAGAGATATCGCAATAGACCTGCGGTATGATGCCCAGGTATATCTCAAAATACTGAGTATATGAACTGGGAGCTGAGCAGTGATTCAGAAGCTATAGACGAACACCTGAGGTCTTCCCCCATTCCTCTGTCCGAAGCAGGCCAAGACAGAGCTGAGAGAGGTCACTAACCAGGCGAGGAGGCGTCCTCCAGCTCCGAGGCAGAAGCAACAGGATCTAGCCACAGTTACCGCAACCTTTGGGCCGGGATATCGAACATCGCGGAGGCGGGCCAGAGATGGATAGACTCCTCTGCTGTAATTCACGTTGTATTGCTAATCAGCTCATTTAATTTACACTCCGCTACTCGTCATCTTCGTCGTCTGAATCAACGTCATTTGGAACCGCTGGCTCATCCTCGTCCTCTTCCGAACTTTCCAACTCTTCTTCGGCCTAACACAACTTCTCCTCAAATTCTTCTTCTTCATACCAGTCTCCGCTCATTCGACCCAACTCGTCAATGGTGACTGAGAAATTCGAGCCGCTGGTAAGAGGCTCATGACTGTGATCAACGTTGTCCCAAGCCTCTACAGAATCTGCAGCAGCTCGAGCAGCACTGGAGCGATTGGACTGAAATGAAAGTGCCGAATTCGTTGAGGTGACGGACAGAGAGCGCTCAGATTCCGAAGATGAAGATGATGTGCGTTCAGAGACCGAAGGAGAAGGTGAGGATCGGGGCTCGGATTGCGGGGTTTCAGGACGAGAAGGAGAAGGTGAGGATCGGGATTCGGATTGCGGAGTGTTGGGACGCACAGGTGCATTTTGTGGGTCGAGATCGATCTGTCGTTGACGGCGGATCTTTTCTACAGATTCGACCATGTCTGAATATTCCTTGCTGCATGCCTTAAACTCGTCAAGTTTTCCTGCGTCAAGTCGTTGGAGGCCGCGGTCGAATCTATTGACAGCGGCATGACCCATGCTGCGCCCGGGCCTAAACAAATGGAGTTCCTCCTCCTTATACAGTTGGAGGAGGACCTTGGTTTCGTCGCGAAGATGCGGGGAAGTATGGGACTTGCTGCGACGTTTGAGATCGAAGGCAGACTCAATAGAGAGCTTGCGCAAAGCCGCACGCGCCGCATGCGGCTTTTTTGCATTGCGCAAATTACGTGGTTTCTGCCTGTTAGCTCTATGTTTTTGTGAGCTCAGTATGCCCTCCGGTCTCCATGACACTATATTGCATTAATTTGAGTGGGTGTCTGGTCGATGCGTAGCCTGGGGGCCTTTTTTCCGACCATCACTCCAGCTCCACCCAGACTTCCCACAGTTTTCGCGTCCCGCACACACCAGTTGAGGCACAGATGAGATTTTTTCACTCACCTCTGCTTATCATTTTATTCAACTACCTTTCTATCGACTTGGTTTCTCAGTAATCCAACTTTTTGTTTCCGCATGCGGCTTCGCGCAATACAAAAAAGCCGCATGCGGCGCGTGCGGCTTTTGCGCAAGCTCTCTAATGTCTTCCTTGATCTTGAGGAAGTGGTGGACATTAGGTGAAATGGTTTGGCGGTAGAACTTATCGTCAAAGTCGCCACCACGCCGGGTCACCATATCCTCGAGCCACCGATTATACCATTCCTGCATGAGATCACCTTCGACAAAGTTGCCCAGCTCGTCTCGAGATTGAAGAGGTAATTGTTGAGCAAAGCTTCTTTGAGGTCGGGGGAGCATTCAAATTCGAGCAGCGAGTAGAGGTCGAGCATGTAACGCATGTAGTTTTGATTTGAGGTCCCCGCAAATGTGAAGATGAAAATCTACGGATGTTTAAATGGATCCACATGGGAATGGCTGCACGCACCTTCGGTATCTCGAGGACCCTGCCAACATCGCCCTCGGGGATCGCGTAATTAAGTTCCACCCACCACCCGAACTCCATGAGGAACAGAATTGCATTACTAGCAACTTGGTCACCATCGAATCCAGGCTCTTCTTTGTGCACTTTCGGCCCGTCTGTTGTGGCATTGGTTTTGGGAGGATCTTCGGCAGGTATTTCGGGCGAAGCATCCATATTGATCTCTGCAGGATCCGCAGAGTCATCAGGGATTTCTGCGAGCCCAGGCATGTCAGTGTCGGTGTCGGTCTCGGCTTGAGGGCCGGAGTCTTTTTCGGCTGCACATGGGGGCGTCCAAGGAGATCTGCTGGGAATTTTCGATCTCGAAGGCGCAGAGTCATGCTCGTGTTTCTCCAGAGATCGGTCATAGGCAGGCTGTGACGCGTACCGCTCTCGCAGGATAGTACCCTGCTCTATAAGATCTTCCAGACTCGGTAGAATATCGTGCGCAGCTAATTCTTCGAAATGGGCATGGATATCGGATTCAATGCCGAGGACGTGGCTTAGTTTGAATGAGCGAATGAATATAACGGATATGTAAGAACATACCGCCAACAATCGAGAACCCTCGCTTCCCAGATTAGTGTCATGCTGCGACTCGTGGGATAAAAATCACATTTCTTCAGATCGGCCGGGCGTTTCATGTCGCAGCGTTGGAACTACAGGAGAGAGAAGAGGGATCTTTCGAAGCGGCTGGGCCATAATGATTAGACGCGCACGAGTTGAGATCAGTGGCCTTTGTGTGCCATGTCTCGGGGGTACTTATCACATTGCGCATGGAGTCGTAATTATGCTCCATCGTGGCGAGAATTCTCTTGAGTAGAGTGGCGTGCGAAGCGCCGTCTCCGCGAACCCAGGACAGGAGATTCGCTGTCGTTTTCGGGTCGATTCCCATCTGTTGGTCAAAATCCTTCAGCCCGCGCTGCATTCCCTGCCACAAAAGTTCGCGTTCTGCATTTGTCGCCAAGGGTTGAAGGACCTTCTTGGAGACCGCGATACAATGGAGTGCGTGGGAAGTACGAAACCGATCAGAGATTTCCTTTCGCAAGTAGTCCAAGTGAGGAGTGAACTCTACAAGGACCTGGACAAAATGCAGGATAGTCACTCCGCCAATGTGCGACCAATCAATGCTTTGAAACACAGTCTCCATTGTCATATCTTGTCGTTTTGCGGCAATAACACGGGCGATATGATCTGCAGCATTGAATGCGCCGGGTTTGGCATTGTCGTAGCGGAACACCGTGCATGCTATGCCGACCTTCAGCTGATTGTCTCGGCCCAGTCTGTGCTCGTAAACTGGGACGAACTGTTGGACATTATCCAAAACCTTGCCATATTCAGACTCATTGCGTGCGGTTGCATCTCGGACATTGTGCTGCAGATTAGCGAGACTTGCTGCCGACATCGAATTTAGAGCCTTGCGGGCGGTGCTGTCGCTAATGGTGGAGCCGAAACGACAATATACACGCTTGACATCGACATGAGATTTGCACGCAAAGTGCCAGATGCCGAGCGGTAGCGCCAAGTCCCCACTAGCGTAAGGGTTCCTGCTAACGATGAATGCACTAAGGGCCCCAACTTGTATCTATAGAAATACGGGGTCGGTATTGAAGATTAAGGATGGGATAAAGACGTACCACGGGATGGGGGCGACGTTTCCGCATAATAACCTCGCCTTTGACGCGCGGTGCACAGAAGCATTCCGTCATGTACCAAATGAACGGGTCTCGTTCTTGATACTTGTCAGCTAGACCCTGGATCAAGAACTCTGTATCCTCCCAGGTCGCAACGTCTGCATCTTCATTCCTCCCATTAGTCGTGGCGCGGACGTGCGTGCAGCTATCCGGATCATTGGTCTTTTTGGCAAGCAGGCCTACGCGACGATACACCTCGTCCCCAACCGTTCGGGTAGCCCATGAGTTTAGGCATGGTCGCGCATAACGAATTTCATCGAGAGGTTTGCTATGGGAGAAAGCAGCGGCGACCTGCTCAGGGTATTTCTGTTTAGGGCGGCTTTGAGGATGGTCGTAAATGAGCTCAATTAAATCAGCCATTTTGAAACTAGAAACTCCGTTGAGAAATTGGGTAACCACCATCTGATGTGTTGGGGTTCGAGGGTCGTTTTCACCGCGCCGATGATTATGGAACAGTGCGGCCAGGAAGTCGCCCAAAGACTCAAAACCAAAAGTCGTGAGGATGTCGTCGACCTTTTCCCATTTTGTGCGCTTCGGGACACGCAAGCGGGGCTGTGTGCTAGTGGATGTCGTGGATGCAGGAGTCACGGGGGTGATGGGACTCTGTGGCTGAGACGCGGAGCCCGGGACCGATCCTGGCGCCAGGATGATAGGGATCGTGAGCTCTGGAATACGCCTCCAGGGCCGTACTTTCTTAACTGCGGGCGGATTTCCCTCCATGATGTGTCTAGATGGGATCTACGCGTGTTTTACCCGGATTTTGGTGAAAGCGGGAGAAAAACACGTCGAGGAAGAGGATGTAACAGTACGTGACATGTTGGCGGCATGACGCAGTACATGTCGACCGTGCAAGGGATGCCAGCAGAAATAGAGGAAAAACTGGAAAGGAGGATTAGGAGCTTCCTCTGGGCAGAGAAAACCAGTGTATCGGTAAATAAAGAGACAGTGTACGCCCCGGCTGACATGGGAGGCAAGGATCTCCTTGACATTGTCGCCCGTAACGAAGCTATCGCGGTGACATGGCTGAAAACGTACCTGAGCTTCGGGCCAGACCGCCCCCTTTGGTGCTTTGTAGCAGACGAGATCCTGGCAAAGAAAGCAGTGTTAGGAGACCTCAACGTAGATGAGGCAATGCGTATCAACACATACCTTCAGTCGTGAGCCCCCTACCAATCCGCGTCCGACTTGAAAAGTAAAGATCTGGCAGATATGATGAAAGTCGGCCGTAAGTACGGCGTAACGATGGACGCTATCGCCGTGTCTCGTGAACTCCAGGGTGATATGCCCGTCTGGTACCACCGCTTCTCAGATGGGGATAGGAAGGTCCTATTTAACAGAAAGTCAGAAACCGTCAAATGTCTAAAGGAGAAACATCGCGTACGATGGGTGAAAGACGCGGTACTACTTGCCCGCAAAATGGGAACCGCACGACACACCAACAGAGTTGACTGCCGCTGCGCATCGTGCAGCGTCACAAAGGCCATATGCGGCTGTAGACACCCGAGTAAGTGTTACCTGAGGGCCCAGGAACTTCTGAACTCACTGGAAAACAAATGGGACCCAAGAGTCTGGCAACCCGAAGACTACGAGGAGTACCAAATCCCATCGACCCAAGACAACCCTGATGCCGCGGTGTTTGACTCGAGGGTCACGACCGATGGAACACTAGCCGACGCATTCCGAATATTTACACAGGGTAACTCAACGGGGAGTACAATCGCACCAGACACGAGGTTCGCGCGCATCCAAACGGCAGAGGTTGAGGCCTATACAGATGGCTCTGCAATTAACAACGGCATGGTGGACGCAACCGCGGGATCTGGGGTCTACTTCGGTGAGGACGACCCCAGAAACAAGGCGATCCGGATCCCAGATTACATGGGTCCGTCAAACCAAGTGGGCGAGGTGATTGCCATTAAAGAGGCGGCGGAGATCGCACCACCAGATGCGCCGCTTCGCATTTTCAGCGACTCGAAGTATGCAATCGAAGGTCTCACAAAAAACCTCGAGAAGTGGCAGGATGAAGGCTTTTACACCGTGTCGAACGGCGACGTTATGGAACTAACCGTCGCAAAGCTGCGAGAACGGAAGGCAGAGACGGTGCTATCCTGGGTTAAGGGGCACTCAGGGGATGTCGGAAATGAAGCCGCGGATATCCTTGCGGGCGAGGGGAGCCGGAAACCTGATGAGGACGTGATCGTTGACACAGCGGATGCCGCGCTGCTGCTGCCCGGCGCAAAACTCAAGGCGATGACGCAGTCCCTAGCATACAAAATCATCCGCAAGATTAAGATGGATAAACCAAGCTATAAAACACTGCTAGAACGTCGCGCGACCATACAAAACATGGAACTTGCCCAGGCCGCAGCTGCGAATGCCGACGGCGAACCACCGCCACGACGCAGAGTATGGAAGTCAACCAAACACAAGGATATATCGAGGAGCATCCGATTCTTCCTGTGGATGTTGCTACATGGTGGCTACAAAGTAGGGGAGTATTGGGATAACATACCTAACCACCAGCACAGAGGGATGTGCACGCGCTGCGGAATCCATGAGAATATGCAACATATCTTAACACAATGTGAAATGCCCGGCCAGAAAGAAATCTGGGATCTTGCGAGCGAAATGTGGCGAATGAAAACGGGAGCTGATCTGCGCCCAACGCTGGCACAAATAATGGCGGGCGGCGTAACCAAAAAAGGCGACCCCGGTACTACTCGTCTATACCGTATCCTGATAACCGAATCCGCACATCTTATCTGGCGCCTGCGGAACGAACGTGTTATCCAAGAGAAGGGCCCAGCCTCGTTGAGAGAGATACACAACAGGTGGCTCAAACAGATGAACAACAGGTTGTCATTGGACTGCGCTATGACAGATGTTACGAAGTATGACAAGAAGGCAATTAAGATACCCCTAGTTAAGAAAACTTGGAAGAAAGTTCTGAAAAATGAACGTACACTCTCTCGAAACTGGCCGAGAGATACCGAGGTTTTAGTGGGTGTTGGCTAAGCCAACGCCGAGTCGACAATGAAGGTGGATCGGTGGTTTTACCTCCGTGAAACCCGAGTTGACGCGGCCGCAGAGTCGACAATGATGGTGGATTGGTAGCTTGCTACCGAGAAACTTGAGTTGACGATGCAGAAGCCCCACACGCCGTGCTGCATCAAAAGCACGAGTGCGAAAAGCGCATTTCCTCGCGAGATTGTATTTTTTCCGTCTGGCCGGGTTCCAAGTCCATGGCCTCAAACTACGAGTGTGGGGGTAGACGACTATGTCGGCTCCGAAGTGTTGCGGTGACGCCTGCGCTTGTGGGCCCGCATTATGGAAGAGGAAGCAGCAATGCTCCTACCGTACCACAATTAACGTCCTCAAAACAAAAACAAAAAACAGTCACTGCGTGGAGAACGGATCTAGACAGGCCCTGTCGAGGTGAGCCGACGATACCTAGAAAAACCTAGAATAACCTTTGCGGCGGATACATGGAATGAGGCCTGTTGGGCCATTCCCAAGTATCATTGGCAGATCTCGGCAGACGTGGCTACACAACCTCGGCTGGCTATCTGCCGAGATTATCTAGCGCGGATCAGCCGAGATCTGAAAATGTAACGTCGGCACATCTCGTCTACGCCTTCCAGTTGATCTTGACAGGGCATGAGTCCAGACCGGCTAGGAGACCTCGGCAGATCTCGACAGCCTGTGTTTAGATTTGTCCTCCACGCGGTGAGTACGTGACATCACGCGAAGTTTTTTCAAACTCCGAAGTTTATGTAATAACTTCGACCTCCAATCACGGATCACGGGTAATCGACAGACTACAACAAAGTGAAGTATGAGCTCAGAATTTGTTGTACTGTCTGTTTATAAGAGACTATCTATTTTCCCCACGCAACGCAAATCAATTTTTTGGAAATATCTATTCACCATGGTGTTTGAATAATTGAACGGCCCGGGGAATCCATGCAGATCAAAGAACCGAGGAATACTACCCAGAAGACGACCAAAAGGAAGGGGAAGGGAGAAGCCGCTAGAAAACGCGAAGAATGAGAGCGCCAAAGTGGGATGACCGAAAGAGGAAATGGCGGTTGTTTGGTTCCAAGGGTTACAGTATAGGAGCCAAACATTTTGACTTGGTGCCTTTTCAGGCTTTTCTCGACTTGCTCTCCGCGGTGGCTGGACTCCCGATGCGCGCCGCTGTACGGCGACACTTGACGCGAACTCAGACAGTCACAGGGATCCTAAATCCAAGAAGGAGCCCACGGCCATGAGTAGACTCGCGATTGGCCGACAATGCCAGCGCGCTGCGTCTTCGGCTGAAGAATCCATTAGGGCTAAAATCCGATGGATGGCAACGCAGAGCGAATTGTTTAGCCTCCCATATAGCTGAATGATGCGGAAAAGGTATGAGAAATTACAGAATTTCAAAGTCCAATCTGAAAAATAGGCAGAAAATGCGAAAAATGATTCAAGAAAAATCTGTATCTTGGTATATGGGGCCTCTAAACGCTCAGAATCGAGTCGTTCACGAGGATCGAGGTGCCGTGCTGTGTAGAAACCGGGTGGAATCCGAAGGTAGGTCCTAAAAATTCCACGAACATTGGATCTGAACTCAAGATGAATTCAGCGCGTTATCGCACGCCCGCGCCTGCAAGTTGATGCGAACGCGGGGTGCCGATTCCTTCCCGCTTCCATCCGAGGTACGGCGCGATGTAGCCCCCCGCCGGAGAATTTCCGAGGTGCGCAGTCAGCGACATCCGTATGACTGCTCTAACAAGCGCGACCATTTCAGATGTAATTTGTGCCAAGAAGACCGCAGGGGGAGATGAGGGATTAGAGGCGTTAAACAACGATGTCCGTGCAGGAAGGGAACGGGGCTCGGGGCTCGCGTGTTCGAGGTGCGATGAGGTATGTGCGTCCAATAATGCTGACAATTTTGAATCCTGAATGCTTGCTCCAGGACCAGGCACCCCCGCTACGTTGCACGCACTTGCGGATGCCTGCGCATCTCCAACGCGTCTCCCACGCTCGCCCGTGAACTCATCAGCGGCGAGATCGGGAATGGGAGACTCGCTTGCAGGTGCGTCGACCGCTGCTGCGGATGCGAACTGATGTGCTGGCTGGGAATCATCCTGAGGAGGGTGTATGCCTTTTCTGGTGCGTAAGATCTTCGCGTCAATGTCCGAGACTCGCTGACCCATCCTGGTCGCGTTAGTTCCGAGCCCCCCACACTCGACCGCCTCTACGCCGGACTGCCGCTCTGGAACGAAGACATATCGACTTCGTTTGTCCACAACTAGCTGTCCAACGTCCACGGCTGTCGATTTGCGCGGGACGTTCTCCATGCCCGAATCGGACATGGCTGCACCATTCGCTCACGATGCCCCCCAAGCTCGATCGCACTCGTTTTAATAGGCTCAACCGTGGCGCTGGCGACGTCCAAGTCAAGAGTGGAAAGCGTTGGCATGCGATACCCGTGCAACGAAATTCCAATGCCGGTTATTCCCTTCTCCTTCAGGGTGCTGGAGATGGGCTGATCCGGCGTAGACGAAGCCGACGACTCGCGCGCAACGCAAACTGACAGCGTCAACATGTACGAAGGAGGGACGTCGTTGACGCGCACGCTGCTTTGGGAGGTGCGTACTTCTTTGGACAAAGTCTCCACCTCCTGCGAATGCCGCTGCATTTCTTCTAGTCCCCCAAGCTCGTTATAAAGGACGTTATCGTTGTTCGCTTTCGCATATGATTCCACGATTTGGCCGCAGTGAAGCCCCCCAAGCTCGACGGTGTTCGCAATGGCAAACGCTGGAGTGGCAGACTTCGGTGGTGGTGTATTGTACACAACTCCGAGTGCGTGGTCTCTCAGACGTGCGCTTGGGCAGATTCCTGGGCCTTGCACGACAGGCTCCATGACCTGCGAGTCATGGGCTCTCGACACCGTCTCGAGAACGCAAGGAGCTTCATACTTCCGGGAACTCCGTGATGCGGTGAGTGGTGTGTCCTTGGTGGAAGTAAGTAAACCAGCTTTTCCACACAGTCCCTCATGCAGCGCCCCGGGCTCGACCATGCTCGGGTTAACGACTGGATTTGCGTGAGCCTGAACCGAGCCAAAGTCATCCTCGCGACGCTCAGCGCAGGTGGAAGAGGAGGTGGTAGAGAGGATTGAAAAGGGAAGGTCCTCGGTGACTAATGGTACTTCTCGCGGATGAGCGGACTCAGCTAATTCAGCTGAACTTGAGTTCTGTCCTTGGCGCTCAGCCTTGACCTCCGCGGTGTTTCCACCTTGATGCACCAAGGGCGCCATCTCTCTGAGGTCTGCATGTTGGCTGTGGCTGTGCCGTACGGAGCACTTCGACTTCTCGGTGGAGGCAATTTTAGGCGACGACGAAGGTGTGAGAGTAGGAGTGGGAGAGGAGAAGCAATCCGTGTCCGGCGAGACATCCACGGTGAGTAATTGATCATGTCGTACGCAATTACACTCAGCTAATGCTCGGATATCTTTTTCCAGCTGCCCAGGGCTTGTCGACGATGAGAGCGGGAGCAAGAGGCTTCAATTTCCTATCAGTGGCTCTTTTGGGCTCTTGCTCGACTGCGGCGTTGGCTAGCGCTGGAATGATGGAGATCGACGCAGCGCGATCCCCGAGGTGCGACTTCAAGCCAACTGCGGGAATGCTCGAGATGCAGTGTGAAATATCGCCCTTTAAAGTGGTGCTGCAGAGGGATATAGCATTGCTGCGACTCAGATTTCGTCTGGTGAGAGTCTCGATGTCCCATGAAACGATAAACTCAGCTGGTTTATTGTCTAGCGCCCCATTCTCCGATATCGATATAGATGATTGTGACGAAGGGGCAGCGCCAGCGGGTCGCGCGGTGACCGACTCAGCATGGAGAGTTCCCTCGGGTCCTCCAACTCTGATCCCGCCGAAGTGAGGGCGCGAGGAACGTGGAGAGCCAGAGCTAATCTTGGGCTGATACGAGGACGTTTCGATGGACTGGTGAGTGACATGCTTCTCGCGTAGATTGACGACCATAATCCCATGGGACTCCAGGAATTCTTTAGGAAGCTTGATGCGGAGCGAAGGAGGGAGTGATGCGAGTGTCTGGGACATTCGCGAGGGCCGGTCGCAATCTGGATTGACCATCGACATGTTCTTGCAGAAGGACTTCATCGCGACCATAGCGATGATAAGCAGTGAATGAACACACCTATGAAAATGCTATATTTTTCGCTTTTCAAATGTGTAGTTCATTCCTATTATATCATTTACTAGAGGCAGTACTAAGAACCCGAAGTAGCTGGCCTGTGGCCAGCATCACAAGAGCAACGGGACAACACCCTGGTGGAAGCCAGAGGTGTTTCTGACATGGTCTCACTCCGAAACGTGTAGGAGAATGTGTAGCCCAACCAAACCAGAGGGTGATTCGTTGGTATCGATAGTTTCGGTAGTTTCGACAACCGAAACGTTGAGAACCAAAGTAACGAGCATCTATATGATTGTCTATTTGGTAGTATCGACGCGTTCACGTCGATCCAGGTGACGTGAGGGACGCAGAGGTGGTGTTTCCATTGTAGCCGAGGCATCGGTTACTCAGCAACGGACATCAGAGTGGGATAGTAAGCGAAGGGGACCCATGATCGTCGATCCCGGAGTTCCCAGGACTTCCCCTTTGGGTGATGAGCGCATTCTGGAGTATCCATCCTGAATCCACACTCGAAGTGGGGTATCATTCGAAGCCTACATGGCTGGAGACTCTAGTTTCCATGAAGACCTTCGAGGGATACTCCCAAAAAGCAAGTTACATTGCAAAAGGATTACATGGTGGTTGATGCCTAAGCTGCCATCAATCCACCATGTGCAGAATCTTACCAAGGAACGGTCGGAATATACCCGGAATGGCGTGCTCAGTGCCCCCGACCAATAGGACTCGTTATATTTTAATTGCCAAGACGGATACACGGATTGCGAGGCGGTTAAACGGACCTTTTACTTAATTCTTTCTTTGTCATAGTCATATTTTGGATTGTATAAGTAGCTAGAGGTGTTTCTAGGGTCGGTACGGAATCCTCCCCCCACTAGTAAGCCTTGTGCTTGCGCCTGGGAGGATTCTAGTCGATCTTCGGACACCTACCAACGTCAGTTTGTAGGAGTTAGAATATCACCATTGTTGGATTGGATAAAACGTCTGAGCATGGCTCTTGAATCGTATTGAATCGCCGGCCTTGGGTCTTAAATCGTATTGAATCGTATAGAATCGCCGGCCTTGGGTCTTGAATCGTATAGAATCGCCGGTCTTGGACCTTGAATCGTTGGAACTGGGTTGGGAATCATTTGGAATCGTCTGTTTTGTTGTTTTGTTGTCTGGAACCACCACCATCTTTGTTAAACTTTGCGGAACTTTCAGTTTCGCTTTGGAATATTGGTGAACCTCACGGTTCCCTTCATTCCAATAAACTCTATCTGTGTTGTTTGCGTTGGAAACCTCAGAATCCTTTTGGATCCTTAGTTTCCATCGTCATAGTTGGTCATAACCGACTCAAGTCTTGGTGTCCGAAACAGATATCCCTTGGGATCTCTTAGTTTCGTACATAACAAACGCTTGCTACGTCTTACAACGACTTCTTGAATTAAACTTTCTCCCGATCAACCTTTACAAGGCTCTGAATCAGGACTGACACTCGTCTGGTACCTCTGGAACGAACGTTACACCACACTTGCTGCATACTATTGGTTGTTTGGGATTAGATTCGTCTGTTCCATCCGATTCTTTGGTTGTAGTATTTTGTTTTGGCTGTTTCTGTTAGTTTCCATCCTAGGTTCGGAGCTCACTTATCAGCGAAGTACAGCTTATCTACGAGGTGGATCCAATGCCATACGATTTGATTTAGCGTTGCGGGCATAATCAACCCTGTGGTACAAGTGAGAACCTGTAGCTCTATTTGACAAAGGAGTGAAGTGTCCAGGAGACCGTAGTGTTTAGCCGCAAGCTTGAGTAAGTGGTCCAGGGCTGAAACAATATCTGTGAGCAGAACCGTGAGAGCGGGGCAAAGCGTGAACCCGCCACCACTAAGGATAATATCTGAGGGGTGCAGAACATGCTTTGTGAGTACTGAGCATGTCTGATAAAGGGATTGCATGCCCAATCTAGGATCGGGTGAGGTGGTGTATTTGGACCATATCCAGTCCAAAGCATAATCCAACATGATAAGTCCAATCGAGGAGAATCCAGCCAGGAGGGAATGACGGTTCCCAATGTGTCCACTCTGTAAGGCTTCAAGAGCACTCACGGAGGGGTGATCGTCGTACGCTTGCCCTGGCAGGATGATTGGGCCTTATATTGTGTGAAAGACCCTCGTTAGACGGTCTAGCTCTTCAAGAGACTACCAGGAGATGAATATTTGTACTCTCTGAGATGTAGACTCTCTAGATCTCTCGAATATTCAAGAGAACTGAGCAGACTATCCAATGGATGATCTGGCGTGAAAGGTCGTAAGATAGGGACGTAAACGTAAGTATATTCCAATAGGTGTTGCCTAGTGCCTAGTACGTAGTGCCCAGGCAAGGCAAAGATGTAGCCCGTGCCTCTATCAGTGCTCGGAGGTTCTCGACGAGGGACTGGAGGCTGGTAGGCAGTGTGTAGTTGGTGATAAAGATGATAAGATCAGGTGATCTACCGTACATGTGACTCGTAGCTAAAGCAGTGATCGCCCAAAGCCCAAGGCCTTAAAACTCCAAGCCCTTAACAAGGCCTTGACCAAGGCCTTGGCGATTTTTGGGAAGTTCCGCCCTTGGCCAAGCCTTAGAGCATCACGTCAATATCACTATGTCATTTTATTTTTCCCATCTTTTCTTCTCCGTCGACGCGCGCTATTGTTCAGCGGGGCACAGAAACCGCGTGCACGCAAGCCATCTGCACGGGTCATGGAAGAGGAAGAAATCTTGATGCAGGAACTGCCGACAAAGAGGAGGATGTGTGTCCCAACAACGGCGCCATTGAGATTGACTCGGATGAGGAATATCAGTAGATTTAAAGCGTTAAATTTATTGTTTTTGATACCGCCTGGATGCGTGGGAAAAATCAGCCAAGGCCTTGGAGGCGCCCTTGGCCAAGGCCTTGTTGATCCTGAGACCTCCACCCAAGGCCTTATGGGCGGTCACTGAGCTAAAGAGTAACTAAAATAGGTAAAAACATATAAATGGTTCCTTACACGTTGCCTTACCTGCACGAAGCCGTTGAGATGTGCCGGGTGTTATGTATTGTATCTTTCATCCATATACATGTCTTCGATTTCGTCTTCCGCTCCATCTTTCCTGTCTTTGCTCGTTTCGCCGGCTTCTCGTCCTCGAGAAAAGGCAGCGCATCAGGGCGGTAGTGCCTATGGTTGTTGAAGGCGAAGTTCTAATTTTTTGTAAGACTGTTTCTGCCGATGCTGACTATTCAACAGTGGTCAACAATAAATATGAATGCTATAGGATAATCATGCATCACAAGCCAAATGGCCTGCAAGCCACGCCTAATTCGCACCCAAACCATTTTACATCGAAACAAGCCCGTTGGCGCAAGCCACACTCAAGCCCGCTGCCACACAAGTCCGACACAAGCTAGCAATTTCCAGGCGAGTGATGGGTAAATTCAAAATAACACAGGTACCTGTAGCCATTAATGAATTCGCAGACATGGTAAATAGCGCAAACGAGCTTCCTGAATTCAGGGAACAATTTCAGATCTGTGGTCTTGGCATGCCAGCGCACTTGGCGTGAGCACGCACAAGCCATTCTGCTCAAGCCCACGCCCGACTTATGCCCATCCCTAGAAGTCATCAAGAATAATGGTTGGTTCAACGTATAGATACAGATTCGTGATTTGAACCCCTTGCTACATTCAACTAATTTTCCAGCCACGCCCATGCCCGTTTGAGGGCATCGCACAAACGGCTTGGCCGTGCCGTTTTGTTTCAGGGATGAGCAAGGACTTAAAACACATTCATTAAGTGAATGAATGTATAAATTGATGATTTCAAATGTTTTCTACTCCCATGCCTTCCCATAATCCACTAATTTTCGTCCCAAGCCACGCCCGCTCGCCCGTTTGATGGCATCAGACAAAATGGCTTGTGATGCCAATGTGCATGTTCAACCTCACTGAACCTGGTGTTAATTCACCAATGTACGGCTACAACATGCTAGGATTAAGTAATTTTCATCTTTCCGCTCTCATATTGATCCGATTATAATAGGAATTGCTTGACTTTTCGTCGCAAGCCGTGCTCACGCCCATCTTGATGGCATCAGGCAGAATGGCTTGTGCAAGCCACTTTGTTCCCGAAGCAAAGAATGATTTTTTGGCTCATCCCCAGGCTGAGAACTCTCCAAATTATTCAAATTCACAAATAGAACATTAGTTCTTTTGTGCTTAGGGTAGCAAAAATGTCGCCACAAAACCAAAAACGTGACCATATTTGATCATATACACTGACTCATTGATCGGTTTCGCGTATGGGGTGCCGGTCTGACAAATGCTGCTTCTTAATTCTAATCTTTAAAGAGCGCAAGGCAAGCAAAGAGCCTGAAGGTACAGATCTCAAGCGTGTCAACCCTGGCCAGACGACAGGCTTTGAAAGTATTAAAGGAGGAGGAGGATACTGTAGTATTTCGTTCAAATCGACACTGGGTGTGACACGTGACCTAAAAAACCAATTCGACATTTCGACAACAGCCAAAATTTGGCGTGACACCAACGAAATTTTCGACATCGAATCGAAAATTTTGACTTTTTTGGTCTTACAGGGAATTTTGAGCCCTGTGTGACGCTCGGGAGGTTCGACAAACGGCCACGTGATGCGTGACCCTTGCCAAATTTCGATATCGACAGGGCGGTGCGTGACGCGTGACTGTCGATTTGAACGAAATACTACAGTATATTATACTGACGCGGTCCCACAATTGGAACAGCCAGTTTACTACGTATGACATCGTAACTTATACAGGCTAAAAGTTACCCATCAATACATAGAACACATGTACTACCGAACGGGGGCAGAAAGTCTAGGTACGCTATGATACTCCTGGCCTGGCTCGGACCAGAGCAGGCGGGTTACCGGGTAAAACCTCGTGGGAAGCTCATCCAATTCCTTGAATTGAGCCATAACTCCCCGGCAGCCAGAATTCATTGCAGCACTTTCAACTCAACAGTCCCGTTGGGCACGCATGCTTAAATAGGTACGAAGAAAGAAAGAAAAGGAGTATATAAAAAAAGAAAAAAAGAATGATAAAAAGACAACTGAGTGGCCGGCCCAAGGCTCAACTCCGCTGTTCATGTTTGGGGGGTATATAATGCTGGGTTAAAGTAGGAGAAAAAATCAACCCAGACGACGATCCAAAGGGAAAAGGTAAAGCACCCGAAAATTAGTTCTTAGTGAATGCTTGCTCTACTCTCCTGTAAACACCTTCCTTCTAAATTGTACTACCCACCAATTCTTCGTCTATTTGTGACCCGCAGCTTGCCGGCCTCTTCCCTTCATGTGTTCAATCGGACTGTACACTGACTCGGAAAAAGTATTGGATCACGTGGATCCCACCCAAGATTGAGATTGTGCTCGGCACTCGGTATTTTTCAACTGGGTCTTTTATGCTCAAATTGTAGTAGTAGGGATGTGGTATATACGTATAAAATATCAGACAGATATACTAAGAACTTGGCGTTGAATGTCGGATTGAAAATGATGGGTGATCCAATTATTAATCTGTTTTTGATTGACTGAGAGAATTCGAGTCAGAAAAATCCCCAAGCGTCGAAATAAAATAGAACAAACTCACAGCACATTAGTAGTGAGTCGCCCCTCCCTTTGCCTTCAATAATTCTCGCACTCGATTGAGGAGGCTGTCGTATAATGTGTCAGTAAACTCCTGATCAATGTTTTCCCACTCCTCCTTCAGCGCGAGCCAAAGCTCATCCTGATTCTTCGGCAATGGGTCCCTAGCGCGTACCATGTGATCGAGGTGATCCCAAAGATTCTCTATGATGTTCATATCGGGTGAATTGGGGCACCATGGGAGCACATCGATGCCTTTGAGATCAAGCCACCCGATGGCGTGCTTGGATTGATGCCTCGGATCACCGTCGTGCTGGAAATAAATGGTCGAGCGGTCCAGGTTATGATCGTCGAGGGTGCCGAGGAGGGATTGGGAAAGAATATCCGTGTAAATGAATCGATCCATGATGCCGTTGATGCGATGAAGTCGCCCGACACCATGCCGGGTGATGCACCCCCAAACCATTACACTGCCGCCGCCGTGCTTGATCTTCTTTTTGGTAAATCTGGGGTCGTTTGCCTGTCCTTTCTCCCTCCAACACCATTCCCGGCCATCCGAACCGAAAACATTGAATTTGGACTCATCGGAATATATGACCGCCCGGAAATCCTCCCCTGTCCAATAACAATGGCGTTCAGCCCAGTCAATTCGCTTCCTACGATGCGCAGCGGTATGGAGGGGCTTTGATTGGCGCACAAAAGCATTAAGCCTTCGTTTCTTGAGCGCATTTCGGAGGGTATCGACATGAATGCGGGGGAAAACTTCCGCTGCAGGTCTGACGCGTTCTTGGCCTGACCTGTCGAGAGCATTCGGACGGCCTTTTGGATGTCCTGCTCGCTCAGTTTGGTTGGGCGCCCCGTCTTGGCTCCTTTGGACTCGAAATCCTGGGTTTTCCCATACCGGCGGTTGATCCTGGACACAGTTGAGGGTGCGACATTCTCTTTGTCGGCAACCTCTCTATTCGACATTTTTTCACCCTTCAGGGCCACTATTGTGCCTTTCTTTGCAGCAGTTGTGTCAGCCATGATGAAGAGGAAGATGTATATGCAGTTTGAGCTAGGTGCGATGTGTTGTGGTGGTGGTTGAAGATGAAAAGTATGGAGCTTCCAAAAGCGGAAAAAGAACTGGATCACATGTTCGCGTTTATTATGTCATTTCTCCCCAACGGCAGCGAGTCTGAGCCTGTGTTTGCAGTGTTAAATAGGATGGCTCAAGGTGTCCCTAATGTAGCATAGAATGTATTTTGTATGTGCAATTTGGTGGCCCACCAGAGCCTTCAAGTTTTTTGAATGGGTGATCCAATACTTTTTCCGAGTCAGTGTATACGGCGAAGAATCGAATAATTATGCAGATTCAACTGGTTACGGTGATGACCGCAATCCAGCCATCGTCAAGCAACGATCGCCGCGACCAAGAACAGGTCTCTGGAGGCTTCCTTTCATGTTCCTGAGAGTAATTGAAGTGGTTTTGGGGAGGAATGTGTTCAAATATCCGTATGAGTTACCAAAATACTCGCATGGTTCAAAAGTCAAGTGAGTTGACGTCTGTTTTTTGTGAATATCTTTACGTGGTGAACACTTCTGCCAAAATCTTTGCTACCCACGAGTACTCTGAGTCGAGATCTGTCGATTAAGCATCGCAAGCCAGTGGGCTTGCATCTGAGGCACGAGTTGTCCTCATCGTTGATCTCGGCGATGACGAGTATTCCTCGAGTATTAAAGTTCTGCCACAAACGACGTTCCAGGTACCTGCGGGGGATGTATACTAATATATCTACCACATAAGATCTAACACTAGGGGCTGAGGTAATGCGCAGTGAACGCAAGCCACTTTGCTGATGGCAGACTGGCGGAATGGCTTGCCAAGCCAACAAAATGGCTTGCAAGCCGAAATGCCGGGCGTGGGCGGGTGATGTCACCCAAGTCCACGCCCACGCCCGAAACAAGCCAATCCGCGCTGGCGCAAGCCACTTTTGCAAGCCAAAAATGTCACTCTCCACGCTCCTCACACTATGAACCGAATGTCTCGGCAAAAGACGCAAGCCTTCGTCTAGGTATAGTATAACCAAAACCCTTCGCTACGGTGCCCCGTAAAGAAAGAAAAAACTGCTACATGAAAGTTTTTCTTCGGGAGAGAAACAATTATATCCCTTACCACACCCATTGAGGATGAAGAAGGAATGTACCAGCGAGCTGAGCACTTGGCGGATGGTCAATGAATAGGCGCCCGTTGTCGCTCTTAAGTGTCGGTCACAACACGGCCCACGACAATAGGTACGGGTATTTAACGAAGCCGTGAAGGCCGGTTCATGACTACTGTTACACCATCTGCCCAGTTGTACAAACATCCCGATATATTGGATGGGGTGCCCCCATTGTAGGTCAGTGAAGAATAGAACGATTTAAAGTATAGACTGATGATGCTAGGGCTGAGTTACAGAGCTTTTATACTCTACAATAAGTCCTAGAAGGTTAGGAGTAAAATAGGTAAGCTGGATCGGACAGGATGTGCGAGAACAGTTGGGTATCAACGGGTGTTGACTTGATTACTGCTATTGAGGAGTAAGAATCCAACAGTCAACTGCGAAATACAGCATCCGTTACCTGACAGATGAGCTCAGACGGAGGCATCAGATCCGAGAATCCTGTGTGGCTTTGGCTTTTCAGTGCTCTTCGATTAAATAGAGAAGGGAGAATAGTACATACACCCATGACTTTCATTTCACCCCGATTATCCGACTCGACATTCGAGGATGCCTCCCGAGTGATTGCGCCGATTGGCGTATCCTCACGGTCGATAGTTGCGCGCGTATCACGAGTGAACTGAGGGAGCGAGACGGCCGCAATGATCTGGCTGGTGGTCGCAGGATGAGTCCCACGACTCCCACGACTTCCCACGATTTCGATGCGCGAATTCAGAACGACGAGCACGCTGTATCCATAAAACTTTGGCAGGGTAGAACCCGCGCAGAAGTAGTAGATATCGTGGGGAAACACGAGCCAGAGAGTTATAGCGACCAGAGCCACTACAGCTGTACAGAAGCTGGTGGTGAGGAGAGCCTTATTTATGCATAATGAAGACAAAATCAATACCGGTCAACGAGCCTGTCTCGATGGTCAGTCGGGTGAGTTTGGATAACCAGGCTCGGAGGTGGCGCAATTCGGTGTTGATTTTGGTTAACTGAAATTCAGGTCGGATTAAAAGGTACACCAAAGGAAAATCAGGATACTCACGTAGTATGTCATGCAAACAGCAATGATGATGTCGCATAATGCAGAGGCTCCACACCATATCTACGAGATGAATCAAAGAAGTACACGAGGGCTCAGTGTATACTTACTCCTATGGTAATGGAAGGCCGATAGTGGCCCTGGGATGCTCCTGAATCATAACAAGTCAGCCCAGAAATGCGGAAGAAAATGGAAGGTTTTACTCACCTTCCATAAATGGGGACGCGACCAGGAGGATTGAACCGACGCAGCCAGCCAGGGAGATCTGGATGAACAAATGAATCTTTCTCAGCAGCAAATGGGATTTGGCATCCTTACGATCACGATGCAACAAGGAATTACTCGAGTTTTGGAGAGCACATGGATCCGGTATGCATAGAAGGATTGAGCAAGGAACGCAACTGCACAACATTTCAGCATCAGATAGCAACGAGAAAAAGATATATATATGCACTGAGGCCACCCAGGAACGGTAGAACGATCCCCCCGACACGGTCCGTTGTCAGGGCCGAAATATTAGAAAATCCGAATCCGAAAGTTGCAAACGCGCGTTGGAAGTATAAGATTGTCATACCGAGGTTGAGGATGTATATAGTATAAACCAGACTCTTGTTCGACAGCACATCGTTGGGGAAGGCCTCGTAGTAGAGGTCTGGCGTCCGTCTCTCCGTCAAGTAGCCAAAATACAGACGCAATGAAGATGGCTTACACAGCTGGACGGTCAGAGCTCCGAAGAGAACCGCATCCATGAAAAGTATGATAATCTATGGTTCGACAAAGTTTATTCGGCGTCGGCAGACATCTCCAGCGACGAATATTACCAGCGGCCCGGATCTGTGGATTGGAATGAATAAGGAATATTGAGAGGGAAAATTAAACCCACATATGTACAACTTCAAATGCGGGAGCGGGAGCTAACATAGAGGCCATGACAGTAGAGCTATTGTGAGCATCTTCTGAGAGGCCTTCCATTTAAGCAGAATCTGAATGACATTTTGTGGGAATGAGACGTAACAACCAGACGGCGCCATCCGCATAATCGAATGCAGAGGCATCCCAACCAATGTATTTGACATTTTGTGGGAATGAGACGTAACAATCATACGGCGCCATCCGCATCGAATGCAGAGGCATCCCAACCAATATATTTTGTCCAAAGAGGGCGCGGCGATCAATGTATGATGGCGGATCGTTGCCCACTTCCCATATGGGAACGTTGGAAGGAGAAAGAAGGAGATGGCGTGGAGACGAGTCTAACCAAAAAAAAAATAGTCCGAAGACGTACCATCCAGTAGATTTTACTCCAGTTCAAAGAAGTTGAACGGCTCACCGACTTATTTGGTCCTTGTCTTACAGTTGTAATTCCCTAATTTCTCGGGAAGCGCGGAGCAAGCCAAAAACTCACTGCAACTTCGTCTAGATGTAGAGTTCATGAGTTTCCCTCAGCTCAAGTGCCGTTATATTGGTGTGGCATGTGGACCAATATAAGTCGGTATATGCTGCCTCGATTGGGTGAGACGGGCGACACACGGACCCCGTTGACGTTCTTCGTCTTCCCTTGACAGGTCAGGGAAGTCATCACTCCTGATTATTCAGAGAAGAAAATTTGAGTCCTAGCGTGCATCCTGGAATCCTGGTGGCGAATAATTGGGCTGAACATAATTATGTCTGGCAATGGACTGAGCCCGCTCGTACTTCGCGCTCGCTGGCAGATAAGGGTGGGGATCTGCGACACGAAACGATATCGTGGAGTCCCAGAGCTCAAAAAGTCGTGTGTACGCCGTCCTGGATAGCACTGCTTCGTGTACAATGCCGATCAGTGGCGAGTCCAAGAGGAGAAGACGCCCGGGAGAGTACTATTCAATGTGTGGATGGTTTCATGCGTCGTCTATTAATGCAAGTAATTTAATCCAGGGCCGTCGTGATGTGAGTCAAGATGCATACCGTCCTATGGCAAAGATGCCCGAGGGTCAGTATTCCAGGACGGTAGCACTATTCGCACCAACTCCTGAATCACCTAGTCTGTTCTTCCTTCATTTCCCGAGTTAATCCTAACTCAACCGCTTCCGAATCCTATCACCGTTCTAATAATACAGTGGTAGGCCATAAGCGAAACAGTGGATTAGTGCCGCATATTACATCACCATTGCCCGTAAAATCGTTCAATACTGTACTATTTAATTCAATTCGCGTGCCCTGTGACCCGTGACATCGAGCAACGAACTTTCATATTCGTCGATTGTCCCTGGGGACTGTGACACCAAAAAAAAATTCGCGCTTTGCTCCAGGACATCCAGATTTCCATTCTAAGCTCAGCTGCCTTGATTCTAAGGCGAGATAAATGAAATGGCGCGCGCTCAGCAAGTTTCTAATTATGACGAGGTGCAAGCCAGCAGATCAGAATGACGCGAAATCAATCGGCTGCCGTAACCCTTTTTTTTTGCGCACCGCCGCTTGTCGTCATCGCTGCAATGGAGGCCCTCCCAGAGTCTCCAGTCCGATTCGCATTGCATTAGTGTCGAGCGAGTGCAGCGGGAAAAGTCGAGGTTTCTCCGATCATGTCAGAAATGGCAGCTGTGTGAGCGCCGCGGCCATTCCGACATCAGGGCGCGTTAGCAAAGAAATAAAATTGACATTGGACGCGTTTCTTTCGCGATTTTTGTGACCTTTTTGACAAGTTCGCGCTCAGCCTCGGTGACCTGTGACAGGCGCGAAATTATTCGTCGATTTGGGCGTGACCGACGAATTGAATTAAATAGTACAGTATAGGATGGTACAGTGCCTTCCTTGCTACCAGATTGTACGAGCGATCACGAGTTTCCCCTCGATTTGGTGGAGAGAGGGCATTTATTGAGTAGGCCAGATTTGGCCAAATAACGTAAGAGCGAAACACCGCAAAACAATTAATTTGCCCTCTTCCATGTGCGCTGAACCTCCCGGAAGTCGATGGTGATGATTCCAGAGGTCGGAAAACTCCCTAGTACTGTAGTATTTCGTTCAAATCGACAGTCACGCGTCACGCACCCCCCTATCGATCTCGAAATTTGGCAAGGGTCACACATCACGCGGCCGTTTGTCGAACCTCCCAAGTGTCACACAGGGCTCAACATTGCCTGTAAGACCAAAAAAAGCCAAATTATTCGCTTCGATGTCGAAAATTTCGCTGGTGTCACGCCAGATTTTGGCTGCTGTCGAAATGTCGAATTGGTTTTTTGGGTCACGCGTCACACCCAGTGTCGATTTGAACGAAATACTACAGTATTATTGGAAAAACCATCTGAGCAGTGAGAGGAAGCTGGTGTTGCCCGTACCCATGTCTTTTGTTCGGCAAAATCTGCAGAATAATAGGGGAAAAGCATCTGGAAAACCGTAGCCAAGCCATAGTTGAGCCATAGTGCTATAGTATCCTATAGCACCCATAGTAGCTCATACACTCCGCAAAAAGTCAAGTTTCGGGGTTCCCAAAAATGTTTCTGAAATAATTCGCATCAGCAAGCAAATATATAGCCCTGAAATTGACACCAAAAATACAACATTTCTGAAGGACTGAAATGCATGCTGAAACGAGTCGTTTCAGCATTAGTTTTCAATCATCTGAAATGTCTTGTATCGGGAACCATATTGGCCTTCCAGAAACTCCTGCTGAAATCATACATTTCAGGAGCAGTTCATTGTTACCTCGAATGAATCATATGAGCTACAGTTTCGGGTGCCCCCGAAATTATTGTTTTCAGACTGCCTGAAACCCATCGGCCCGGCCCGGCCCGATCCGTTTTGGGAAGCCAGGAAACAATAGTATCGGGAACACCCGAAATTGTGGCGGATACTATTGTTTTCAGGACACAATAAACTGCTCCTGAAACTCTTTGTTTCAGCTTCTGTATCAGTAAGGCGGATATGGACCCAGAAACGGGAATTTTTGGGTCCTCAGATGCTGTTCTCGAAACGACCCGTTTATGTTACCATTTCAACTCAACCAGAAACACAGATTTCAAGTACACTTTCAGGTCTACTTATTCTGTTGCTGATATGAACCATTTCCGAAACGTTTTTGGCCTCACTGAAACCTCACTTTTTCCAGAGTGATAGTACTGTCAAGTACTATGCTGCAGCGCACTGAGCACTATGCAGCACTGGGCTGCCTTGCACTACACACTATGCGCCACTGTTTAATTCAAGTCTTGTCCGACTCCTGTCAGTTCCCGACATTTTGCCTTGCGCAAGTAATGATACGGGCAAATTGGATTTGTTTTGCAATGTCAACAATACTGGACAGATGTATTTCGAAGAATTTCTAGACAAACATGATGGCCATGCACCGCACGGTTGCAATAATTTGAATGGAAACTTGAATGTTATGTAGACGAGCTTAAGCTAGCAATTAATGCCGAGGATGCTTGCCAATGGTTTGGGTCGGCACGCGAGTCTGGTTCCATTTTCAGGCTCAATGCCCGCGCAAACAGGAACCAGGTTCGAGTCGGAGGAGTAATGTACGCTGTCTGAAGTTGAGAAGTCAGGTTTTTTTGTACATGTAAAGCGCTGTAGACTTAGTCTGTTAGCTGCCGCGCTGATTACCCGGTAGCCTGTGTTATTATGTAACCGTCACTGATGCATGCGCAAACAAACCATTGGCGAGACGCGTCTCGACGCGTTTCTCAGCTCCCCTGCAGAATTTGCTTGCCAGACTGCTTGAAAAAGCACATTAGAGCGGTATTAGGGACATCAGACACCATTGGATCCTATTCATATGTGAAATAGATGATTCCGGCACAGCAGCATAAAAAATCAGAGGATTATATTCTTATGAAGCCATCTTTCACTTCCAGCGGCGCATAAAGGCCCAGAAAATTATTTTCGCTGGTAAAGTCATGGTTCGAAGCTTAAAATTTGCTCCCAGCCCCCAAGAGAGCCCACGACGCGTCCAAGTCGCGTCAAGGACTGTTCACGTGAGTCCCCCGATTTGGGATGATTACATAATAACACAGGATACTGGGTAATCAGCGCGGTAACCAACAGACTCTGTATCAACCGAGGTACAAGGAAGTACTGATATAGAGTGTCTGTCAAGAGAGACTACTGTAGACTGTAGTATGGTAAGGCGGACGTCGGCGACGCGGAGAAGGATGAGTCATAGGTCGGATCAATGCCAGCACACGTAACAAACAAACAGCAAGCACGTGCTTGGTTGCTCTTTCTTCCTCCCACTTCTATGACGCCGTCCTCTGGTCTCCTGTCCTCTGGGTTCACCTTACACTTACGGGCGTGTTAGTCCACCATCCCTCGCCACCATAGAACATCGTATTGGATCGACTCGGTGGCCTGAATCCAGTGCGCGCATCCTCCGCCCATTTTTCCGAAGCGCACAGGATCGTGGGCTTCCCGCATCCTCTTACATTCCACTTCCGTGCTTAGCTGGCTTCTCGACGCTCTATGGTACTAAAATGTACGTCATCTTTGCGCATCCACATGGTCTACTAACTGCGGTTATAGGCGGGCGCATTATTCACTGTTGTGTCTCTGGTGAGCATGTAGACACTGCTTCTATCCCTGCACGCTCACGCGATTACCGAGGGCAGCTCCTAATTCTCGCATCCGCTGCGAGCATGTCTCCCGACTCGCATCTACTGCGCGTATGGATTTGAGTACCGCCCGGGGATGACTGGTGGAGCGTTGATATGGTTTGTTCTACATTGTATATTGATATCGGTCTGAAAGGATTCCTTCAACCTCAGCAGGCCGGAGCGTATCCGTCAACAAAGGCACATAAATATCTCACCCTGTGTTATCCGGCTCGATTCTCACCCTAGTCCTGTTTTCAGAGCCTTGTGAAGCACAAATAGATGCAGCAAGACCATAGTGCTGCACTAAAGATGTCGTGGTATGTTTTAACAGACATTAGAGTTGTAAGTCGTAATGCTAACCTCCAGCTTGGATGCCAACTTTGCGCAGGACACCATTCATCATCGAGGTGAGTAATCGGTCTTTGGGATTTTTACACTGTACATAAACTGATTAATTCTGTGCAAGGATATTAGGTCGGAGCCGTGGTAGTACGAGGAATGATGAGGCAGGTTGTGAAGCTCCATGCAAAGGTTGGCAGCACCCAATGTTGTACATTTTTGTGTAGTTTAGTCACAATATAAACCCATGATTTTATCCTTATTATTTCTGGGTCGAGCGCGCGATGAGCCACCCAAATTGTGGTATAATAATACAGAGGTGCGGGCAGCCTCTGCTGCATAGTGGTGGCAGTGCCACTACATAGTGCCGCATAGGGGGATGTACCTATGACCACTATGGCACTATCCAGCACACTAGTGTCGTTCAAAGTTAGCCTTTTCACGTTCCTTTTCGTGCTCCTTTTCGTCTCCTTTTCGCCATTTTTGCGCCAAAAATCCGAAAATGAAACAAAAAGGAGAACGAAAAGGAGCGCAAAAAGGCCAACTTTGAAACCCCCCCCTCCTGTATTTTCGAGAAGGAAGCCTAGTAGGAGAGTTTTCCTTCTCTTGAACACATTTCGGCAGTCATCGGCAAGGGATCTGCCGTTGAAACTCTGAGCCAGCTGAGCAGGCGATCAGTGCACCCGTGTTGTCTCAGAACATGTGAGCTGCTCCAGTCTTGTGATAAGTGTCTGCATGTCTCTTAGGAGCTTTAGGTGCTTAGCAGGTGCTCTAGCCACTTTCGCGACGAGGGGAGTGGTTCCACCACGAATGGCACTGGACTTTGCAGGTGCCTTTTTATGTGATTTTTTCGGAGAGGTCCAGCCCATGAAATGTACAAATGGTATTCACTAACAATGGGTAGTAGCTAATAGGATAGAGAATGTGTGATGAGAACGTATGGAGGGAAAGGACAAAGGGAATGATGGGATCAAAGTCTGGTGCGGAGTTCCAAATATCGGCAGAAGAAGGAGGACAAGTAGGACGACAAAAAGGAGCATTTTGGCGAAAATGGCCTTGTGAGCTCATTTTCGCCAAAATACTCCTTTTCGTGGTTTCTATTATTACTTGTCCTCCTTCTCAGTTCAGGAAGATGAAAAGGAAAATGAAAAGGAGACCAAAAAGGAGCCAAAAAGGAGAACTTTGAACGACGCTACTGTCAAGAACTGTCAAGTATCAGGTCGTTTTCCAGATGAGCAATTCATTTGCACGAGCGTTACAGAAGCTTTTTCCATAATTCCTTTTGTGTACGGAGGTCTAAAAGGGTATAAATTTGTCCCCCAAGATTCGACGATTGGAAATTTGGGGCAAGGCGTTTCGCTCTCACGTGGTGTTTCGCTTATGGGGTTGCGATGCCTACCATTGGCATCAGTTTAACAATTTAACAATGTGATATTCATCTACGTATAAATATAATCATAGGTAGGCCCGCTGGCGCGGCATAGCCCACTATCGTAGGGAAGGGTAGGGTAGTCTACGTATAGATTATTTAGGTGTAATCTGTCTTTGGACACAGTCGTAAACTCGCTTGTACGATTTCCGTGACTTGGAACGAGGAGCATGGAAGAAGCATAATCATCATTATGAAATATATTACACCTGTCAAGAGAAGACAACATATATAGAGGACACAACATCATTACCGCGTTGACCATTGATCAGATCAGACATAGAGCTCACAAGGCGCAAAGGCTCACGCTGGGACGAAGACTCGGACGTAGATGGAGCAACACCAGCAGCAGAAGTAGAATCAAACGACGGGACACCATCGCTACAATGCTGGTGAGAATACGACATGCGATGGTGGAGCGATGGACACGCGAACGCGTGGCCAGCAACGGGTGTACGGGTTACAAAAACAGATTAAATTGGTTGGGAAGAGCGATGAGGCCCTTGGGCAGCAAACAGATCAGATGTCCCGCCTGCAGAGACTATAACAATGTTAGATACGCCAAAACCCAGACGTAGAAACATGCCAGATGGCAGGTAATGCTCAATCGGATCAAACGACGCCGGTACGGAGCACAGAGCAACTCCTGCAGAGGTCTTTCAATCCAACCCGAGAGCCCAACGGGAACCACCGGACAACGCAAAAAGATGGTCAACGAATCATCAGAAGCAGTATCGAGGATAAAATACACTGTAATACAGCAGCTCCCGGAGAGGTAGACCAGGAGCTACAGCGGAATAGAAAGAGGATGATACCTGAAGATACAGGCCTGAGAAGGGCGCGCGACAACTGCGCAGGGAGGTTCCCGGAATTCCGTTGACGCGAAGAGACATGGTGGTAAGCAAAGCAGGGAAGTAACCGGAAAGGACGGGCCGAAGAACAATAGAAGCTCAGATCAATCAATAGTGCACGTGAAATTCCCATTTATAGGCAAAACAAACAACAGTACATTAAAAAATTGGGTTCCCGTCACCCAAAAACCCACATCATTCTGATAGTGGGCATACTTAGGTACGGATACCTCAATGAACCCAGATGGAAGGAAAAGAGTATCGTAAAAATCGTAAGCATCGTAAGTATCGTAAAAGGCCTCATGAGTTACTTGAGTCCCCTTCGCGCCTAATCAGCGGGAGGAACAAGTGACGGCCAGGGTCGGATTGTGATCAAGCTGCCAGTGCAGCAGCTGCGCGCACCGCCATATATAATTGATCATGAGTGGAATCTCTATTGGACTTAGAGACTCACCTTGAAGGCTGGACAACCAATGAGCTGATGGAGTGTACAGAGAAAGCAAGAACAAGGGTCAGATGATACACCTACCAAAAAAAGAAAAGAAAAACCTTCCACTGCCCATATGGAATGCTGTCGGGAGGAATCGAACCTCCGGCTCCCTCTGCGGGTTACGAGAGCGCAATATAACGTAATTTATGGAGGCAGCTACCATGGTGACCTAAGGCACTGACGTGCCACTTACGTAAAGGACCTCTTAGGGGGGTTTACGTGTATGAGTAAAACCCCCCTAAGAGGTGTCCCGGAGGCGAAGGTCTTCGGGATCTATTAATCAAAAGTGATCTATTCCCAATCAGAGGAACCTCCATCTGTGCCTTCGCCACCTTCGCCACCTCAGGAACCCGATAAAAGTGTATTCAAGAGTGTCTACGGTAGAACCACAGGACGGCACCCGAAATACCATCACTGGCTTTGATGATGTGTGTGCCACTGCACCCTCCTACACTAGTTTTAGGCCTCTGGTGGCACCCTTCACAACCTTCAGCAAGGCCTTCATGGCCTTCGTGACCGCAAATCTGCCCCTCATTGGGTACCTCCTCCCCATGCCCATGACACCCATGGATGAGTCTGCCTATGTGCCGTCTCCCATCATTCTTAGGCCTCTGGTACAACCTTCAGTAAGGCCTTTCGTGGCCTTCATGGCCACAAATTTGCCCCTCATTGGGCACCCCTCCCCATGCCCATAACACCCACAAAATCTGCCTATGTACCCTCTCCCATCATTCTTAGGCCTCTGATGGCACCTTGGTGACACCGTTCATGGCCCGCGATTTTGTTAATTAATGCTGTAATCCTTTCATCGAACAAACTTCTTGTGTTTCCGTTACTCACTGTTGCACATCCACCAAGGTCAAATTGCCAGTTCTCGAGTGTACATGTAAAACATTAGACAATTTGTAGGTTCAAAGAATTTTGAGATAGTACAGCTAATGGATTATGCATGCAACTGTTGAATAACCACCATGTTATATATCCGCCAATAAATCACTGTTGAGACTCACACAAGCTACAAACAGTCTACCTGTACTTTCTGGCCTCCAGAGTGACAATTTTCTGGACTTACTGACTTGTCCTGACTCCTTTGCCACCTTTGCTGACCTTTACCACCTTTACTGACCTTTGCTGACCTTCGCCACCTCCAATAACCTTCGCCACCTCTGACAACCTTCGCCACCTCCAACAACCTTCGCCACCTCCGACAACCTTTGCCACCTCCAACAACCTTCGCCACCTCTACTGACCTTCGTCACCTCCACCGACCTTCGCCGACCCCTTCGCCACCTTCGCTGACCTTCGTCACCTCCACCAACCTTCGCCGACCCCTTCGCCACCTTCGCTGACCTTCGTCACCTCCACCAACCTTCGCTGACCCCTTCGCCACCTCCACTGACCTTCGCGGTCTCAATCAGAAGTTTCAATTTTTTGTTCCATTGCAAAAAAAGGCTCTACGGCCTGTGTAGAGATGAATCAACCCATTGTGGACATTGGTGGATAGCATAAGAGGTACTTGGTTGACTTCGGACTGATTCGGATCATGATTTGATCAACCAATGATAAATTGAATAACCGTCAACCATCGTGAATCTCCTTGCTCCACATTCAATATCAACGCTAAAAGTCTTGGAAAATTGCAGGAAAATTGCACTCAATTGCCCCATCATTAAATGGTATAGGATTTCCGGGTTTTCGTTAACCTACCTTGCCGTGCATGAATCGTGGTCAAATCCAACTAATTCCTATAGTTCAACTTGGATGACTTCAGGAAATTTCATGTTCAAGTCGCGCTAAGATTTTTCCTTGGCCTGTATTGGTTACTTATCTATCCAAATGATTGTTAGAGAGCATCTGGATGAAATTTCAGCTTGCAAAGTAGCTATGAAGGGCCAAAAACATCGTAGTGAAATATCCTCCTTTTTTGTACTATGTGATTTTCTGCTAACACCTTTGGCTCCAGCTCCTATTAACTTGTTCGCAATAGACATTCCAGGACATACCAACCTTCCCAAGTGCCTCGTTGAGGTCTGTACAAGAGCACTGCAGAGCAGGCTGGAAGCGCAGATACACAGCAAAAGACAGCAGCCTGGAACCCTGCCGGGACCACCCTCTTCTGCTATTGTCTTTAGAATATGACCAGGTTGCAGCATTAACAACAACAGATGCTCAGTTTGATGTATTCTCACCTAAATAACCAGCCACAAAGGTCTCCAGTACCTTCACGGCAGTTTCAGGCTGTCTCGTGCAGTGTGTAATGTGTATAGGATAACTAGGTTGCAGGTAAGTCCCTATTAATCATAATGGATGCTCGGTTTGATATGTTCTCACCCAATAGCTGGCCACAAAGTCTTCGGTACCTTCGCTGCAGTTTCAGTGTTTCTGGTAATATGTGCCAGGCCCATGCCCAAGCAGTAGAGTGACTATACAGTGGAGTAGTATGGTATCATAGGGCACTTGGCAGTCCGTGGAGCACTCTGGCCAAGAGGCAAAATCTTTTGAAACCCTTCGTGAATCCGTGAAGGCCGCTGTATGTATTGTTTCTCGAACTAACATATCACCCATTTGTATATAGATGTCTTGCTATGCACTTGCAATATATCAACACCTAGCAGCAGCAGTAACATTGATTTGATTTGATTTTCGAGACCCTTCGCGCATCCACGAAGGCCACCATATGTATTGTTCCTTGAACTGACATATCACCCACTTGTACATAGATGTCTTGCTATGTACTTGCAATATATCAGCACCCAGTAGCAGCAGCAACATCGATTTGATTTGATTTTCAAAACCCTTCGTGCATGTATGCATTGTTTCTTGAGCTGACATATCACCCACTTGTATGCTATGCATTTGGAATATAGCAGCACTGAACAGCAGCAGCAACTTTAATTTGATTCAATTTTCAATACCCTTCACGCATCCACGAAGGCTGCCGTATGTACAGACCGTTTGTAGCCAGGTGGCGGAGGAAGAAAGAAGTGACAGCAGTCACGGAGATTTCTGCCCAATTGGGAATGGTTTGATTGCCGACTGAAAGCCTTCACGAAGGTGGGTACCTCTTAGGTGGGTTTAACTATAGCACGTGAACCTACCTAAGAGGTCTTTTACGTAAGTGGCGCGGCAGTGCCTGGGGTGACCATGGTCCACGACGGCGCGAATTTAATACTCAGTTTTTGATGAAATAAGTTGGGTAGTTTCAGGTATTTTTTTTTCTCTCTCTGCATTGAGGAAGGGGCGGGACCGACGACGAGCCTGTGGGTCACGAGGCGAGGAGGGTCTGTATAAGCGCGAAAAAAGGTGGGCCGAGCACTGCGCACCAGGAGGCGGAGCCGACGAGTGCACCGTATTTGCAAGCACTGTACCTTGGACAATTTTGTGAGTCGGTAGGTTCACGGTTTCTTCAGAACATTACGCATGCCATTTTCCATCCGAGTCCGATTCCTGCGCCTCACGCTAGGTCAATCTGCGCAAGCTGGAGAAACGAGGCTCAAGTTCTTGCGATCCCGTAGTCGGATTCGGAAAAGGTGTGAATGTGACTGGAATGTCCGTTCTGCTGGTCGGTTGTAGAAAATTAGGAAAAGTAGGATGGCGATCAAAGCCAAGAGTTAAATCAGCGGCAGTGCAACAGGTCTCTTCTCGTCTTCCACATCTCAATATTCTTGAGCCCTGCTAGTGCTGCCACCCGACTAGCATTGAACGCGGAAGTCAGCTAACACACAGCCAATCCATTGCCAAACCTCAGATTTAGACGTTTGTCGCCGGTTGCCGTGAGACCTCCACATTTGTCATTCAAGTTTGGATTGCTTTCAATTCACTGCGTTCCGACCCCTTGTAGGCAGAGGGTCTGTCTACCCCCGTAGATGAAGGGTAGGCAGACCTGTTTGCCTACCTGTGTCTACTAATTTAGTGCTCACCAATAAAACAGTGGGAGGATGGTCATGAGGTGTCCGATCCAGTAGAATAGCAAAATGGAGGCCAGATCTGCATTATGAAATTGAGGGAGGTGTGGGGACGCGTGGCTAAGCGGAAATGCCACGGGTCCTAGCCGGAAGACCGGCTGCCGTCATGATTACGCAATGAGACGTATGGCCGACTTGAAGATGCCCGAGGGTCAGTATTCCAGGACGGTAGCACTATTCGCACCAACTCCCGAATCACCTCGTCTGTTCTTCCTTCATTTCCCGAGTTACAGCTGTTTCCGAAAAGCTTGACACTCGCATTTTTTTTTCGCTCACAACCAACTTTTGCCAAGGATTACCTGGTTTGGGATTCCGATCAGTCACGGCGCGTCACTCCTATCGCCATTCATGCCGCAGCCTACCTTAAAGTCAAGCTTTTCGGAAACAGCTGTAATCCTAACTCAACCGCTTCCGAATCCTATCACCGTTCTAATAATACAGTGGGAGGCCATATAAGCGAAACAGTGGATCGGTGCCGCATATTATATCACCATTGCCCGTAAAATCGTTCAATATATGATGGTATAGTGCCTTCCTTGCTACCAGATCGTACGAGCGATCACGAGATTTCCCCTCGATTTGGTGGAGAGAGGGCGTTTATTGAGTAGGCCAGATTTGGCCAAATAGCGTAAGAGCGAAACACTGCAACACAATTAATTTGCCCTCTTCCATGTGCGCTGAACCTCCCGGAAGTCGATGGTGATGATTCCAGAGGTCGGAAAACTCCCTAGTTTTATTGAAAAAACCATCTGAGCAGTGAGAGGAAGCTGGTGTTCCCCTTAGCCATGTCTTTTGTTCGGCAAAATCTACAGAATAATAAGGGAAAAGCAATTCATTTGCACGAGCGTTACAGAAGCTTTTTCCATAATTACTTTTTACGGAGGTCTAAAAGGGTGTAAATTCGTCTCCCAAGATTTTACGACCTCCTCACCATCGAAGCTCCTATGCCTCTGCTACGTGACCTGGATTTGGAACTGGAACATCCTTCCGCCGTCTTTTAGCACCTCGCGATGTTCCCCTGCTGCGCAAAGTCTTTCCGTCAATTCGCAGTTGCCACAGTCATATTACCATGGGCTCAATTGACTTCTCTGGCTTTAGATGGAGTATTCTCCCACGAATGTGCCCCGATTTTGCAGCAGGCATCGAATCTAATGCATTGCGAGCTATGGTCGACGGGCGCCACAGAAATCAGCCTGAGCCGGATATCCGGCTTCTGTGCTTGGAATCGTTGACTCCGGATTACTTCGTTTATGATCTAGGAGGCTATCTCGAGATTTTTATCGTCCTAGCTCATCCCAGCTCTGCTCAGTCTCGAAATCTCGGAGCAATTCCTTGGCACGAACCCCACTGACTCGCTGGCGTTGTTTATATTAAAGTCCGGCTGCAAGCTACAGAACGTGCACATCACGGGCAAAATCTCAGTAATCAGTGCCTCGTACCGCCAAGCATTTCCGTCGATTCCGAATTTTGTCTTCGAGGGTTGAGACGTCCCGAAATTAGGCGAGCGCCATTCATGATTATCCCTACGTGTTGCCTACGTGCGTTCTGCACTTCTTTAGTCTCCTTCTTGCTCACCTCCTTGACAGTGAGTACAAGTTTTGCAAGTCTGTGGACCTCTGTGGACGCGATGGGACGCGTTTTCTGATTCAGTCCCACTGGAATCACATCAATCACGATCAACAAAGATAACAAATGATCGCACCACTTCAAGCCTCGGGCCGACGACGCGTGCCCTCCCGGCATTGGCCGTGTCGTGACCGCGGGCAACGCCATCTATTACCACTCCTTTCTCGTCATCTTATTCACGCAGGGCGACGATAGCACGCTCGCCACCGTCATCTACTCCCCGCACAGCGTCCGTGGCGCAGACCTCGCAGTCCTCACATCGGCCGGCAGCGGCAACATCAGCAAATCCTGGGCCGGCTATAGAGTCCTACATAGTACTACAGAGTGCGTATAGCGTCTATAGTGCCTGTAGTGCCTGTAGTGAAGGGTATTTAATCTGTAGTTCTCCATAGTAGGGGCCCCCTACTATATAGTGCTCTGTAGTGCTCTGTAGTCATCTAGGCGTCCTATATAGTGCTCTAGAATACTATATGGCTCATTAGTTCCAATATACCGGGCGTCGAATATCAGAAATTAGTACTCATATAACATCAGATTGTCCTCATCCTTGTCTTATCTCGCCAATAAAGAGCACGAAATCAAATAATTTGACGTATCCACGAAAGATACATTGAATACCAAGAAATTGACGTATCTAAACAAGATACGTATTCAGCAACCATTGTCCAGACTAGTATATATATCAACTAAGATCGATGTCGATGAGGTTCGTGTCCTCCATTATAGCGTCCTCGTCAATCAGTCCCCGGGAAGCGAACGCCCGCTGCCGCCAGCGGCTCCACTCCTCGGAAGTCTTGCCCCACTCACGGGGGTTCTTCTTGAGTTTGTCAATCAACGCGAGGCAGAGTTTGTAATAACGAGAATATTCGCTGGCTTTAAAGGCTACGTTGGCCCAGCGGCCGGTCGCCCACTCATCCATGACAGATTTGAGCTGGGGTATCGTCGTTAACACTTGACGATATAAACAGATTAATTAAAGCTTACCACAGTGGCCCCGGCGGCCATGACGTGGTCGCTATACTTTTCAAAGTCTTGAGGGTATTGTGTAGCTATGGCGTCGCCACGCGAACCCGCCCTCCCAAAAAGGAGAATTTCGACGGAAAATTCAAGCCCAGTTGACATGAAATTATTTTTGTGGCCCTGGAAAAAAAGAAATGAGCGGCGCATTAACGATATAAATAAAAAGGATACATCAGCATCCCGGCCGTTGTGGAGAAACTCCGAACTTCTGATCAGGTCGGCGATCTTCTGGGCGGTCGCTTGGACCCATTCTTCTTGATTGAACCCCCGACCTTCAAATCGGGCATAGTCCGGTTTGGTGTTGTACAAATGAAATGCAGGCCGCGTGGAGGTCTTGCTCTCCCCTCGGTAATGGGAGACCTCATCCCATAACTAGATATTTCAGTACAAGTACGGTAAGAAGGAAGGAATGGCTGACGATTCGGACCATATCGGACTGATGCTTTAGATAAAACGCTACAGGCCGTGTGTTCAATAATGGTTATTGTCTGAATTCATACAACTACTCACCTCGGTCCAAATCTATTCCATGCTCGTCTTCAACCTCAGCAATCGCTTCGGTCAAGAACTCCCTTCGTGCCAGGTCGAGGAACGTTTCCTTGTCAGGGAAAAGGTTACGCAATACTAGGTAGTGGTTTCCTTTGCCTTTTCCCTTCTCCAACACCTGCCTCCAAACGGGCTCGAAGAAGCCCATTTGGGTTGGTGGTGGACTATCCAATCGCCGGGTTCGCTGTTTCCTCCCCCCTCCAGACGCTTCGTCCTGGCTCTCGTTGTCGCGGTCGTCGCTGTCGCGGTCGTCGTCGTCGCGGTTGTCGTTGTCGTCGTCGTCTCCTTCACCTCCCACCTCTTCGTCGTCACGCCCGTCCTGCTGAAGTCTACGATAAAATTCGAGTTGGGCGGGGTTGGGGGGTCGCGTGGCCTTATTTTTTTTGCGGTGTTTAGCCACGACATCTTGAGCTAATCAGAATGGGTCCAGTAAATGTTGACTAAGAAACAAACCTTCGACAATCCGATCGGACCCAGGAACTGTGCGGAATATGAGAAAAGGAATAAGATGGTGTAAGGCACTTACCCTCAGCCCGACGATCGTCGCCGCCACGACGCTCCTTGCGTCCACGACGTTCATAGTCCGCGGCTCCTAATGTGTTTGTATCAGATACCGTATGCACCTCGAGACTCACTCACCGTCATCAGCATTGCCAAAGGACTCGTTGCCTGGACCCAATGTGTTAGTGTCGGAGGCGGTATGCATAGTAAGACAAGACCCACCATCATCTTCGTCGTCATCATCGGCACGCTGGCCTCCTGGCTCTAATGCGCGTATAAATCAGACACAATACTCATGACTAGATTAACTCACCTTCGTCGTCAAGATTCTCGCTGTTGATGCTGTTAGCATCTTCATCTTCATCCTGTGCACCGTTATTAGAATATTGGTAATCCTGGTCGTCGTCTTCCGGATGTCCGTCTCGATTATCGTTGTTATTCTGCCATTGGTCCGACTCCTCGTCGTGGTCCTGTGTAGGGCTTCCTCGGTTGGTAACGTGATCGAACTGACTGCCGTCGCGCCTAGGAGGGTTCTGCTGGTTTTGGCGCTGATCATTAGCTCCCCCAAACAGTCCCAAGGAGAATCCGGGCTGTCGGTCGCGATCGACCGGCGGTCTCTGGTCTGGTTGTACAAGTGGTCAGCAAACAAAGAAAAAAGCAAAGAAAAGAAAAGAAAAAATTACAGGTGCGGCCTGCGGCCCCATTGTCCATGTTCTCGAAATCAACTCGGCGTAAGAGGATTGTGGGCCGTTGGTCGTCATCGACCGTCGGTCCCTGATCTAGTTGTACAAGTAGTCAGCGAACAAAGAAGAAAAAAGAAAAGAAAAGATTACAGGTGCGGTCTGCGGCCGCCTCCCTGTTAGCGGCCAAACTAATTCTGCCGCTGGAGAATATGGACCGTCGGTCGTGATCAACCGACGGTCCCTGGTCTGGTTGTACAAGTAGTCAGCGAACATAGAAGAAAGAAGAAAAGGAAAGAAAAAATTACCGGTGCGGTCGGCGGCCTCCTCCCTGTTAGCGGCCAAACTATTTCTGCCACTGGAGAATGTGGACCGTCGGTCGTGATCAACCGGCGGTCCCTGGTCCGGTCCCTGGTCTGGTTGTACAAGTAGTCAGCAAACATAGAAGAAAGAAGAAAAGGAAAGAAAAATTACCGGTGCGGCCTGTGGCCTGATATGTCCGCTGAACCGGGCGGTCAATCTAATCAAAAGTTAATATAAAGCACCCTCAAGTAGTGAAAGGATCCACCCACCGCTGGGCGATCAGCTCTCTCCCGCACTGGACGGGGCGCGTCCTGGAGGAGGGGTGCCTCGGCATCCAATGGTCCTCGTGTGTGCGAAACCTTTGGTTTCCTCGGAGGGGGGGAGCTTGGTCGTTGTCCGGGACATCCGTCGGTATTGTTGGTTTCGCTGTCGGCTTCGGAGGGTTCTCGTAGATGGCATCTCCCTCGCGCATCAACCGCGACATGGTTGATTTCTGAGTGCGCTTCTGCCGTCCATCTTGGGAGACGGGACGATCAGCTGCAAGACGTCGGTAATGTGCTTCGGCTAGATGAGCAAATGACTCACCAACGTTGCCTATAAATCGTCTGTCAGGCTAGTGTTTTAAACATAACAATTGCAGACTCACTCGTGTCTTTAAGTATCTTCTTGGCCTTCTTGCTGGGGGAGGATGCTCATCCTCATCTTGATCATCATCCTGCGCCTTGCGCTTCGACGCACCTGTGGAAAAATGCATTAGAACCAATAGGATACGTCGAGTCGCGACTTACTCCGCCCATTGTTCGACCGAGTCGAAGCTAGAAGATCAGTGAATACGCGTGTTTAATGTAGGTAAGGAGAGACGCGCCATCTTGGGAAGTAACGGATGAGCCGTCCTTCTTGCGACTTGAGGTCATCGCGCTCTTGGTCTTGGTCGCGGCCTTTGTGCTTGAGGTCGTCGCGCTCTTGGTCTTGGTCGCGGCCTTTGTGCTTGATCGCGCTAGGAAACATTGGGAATCAAGATGTGAACAGAGTAGAGTAGTCGAGGACTTACTGGGCGACTTCTTCCTCTGAGGCATCTCTACTCTGGTGGTAGTGGTTCAGAGACAAGAGCTACCGGGTATGTTCAGCGGAATTTAAACAAAGCCAGACGGATCAAACAAATATCCTCACGTGAGGGCGATGGCGCCCCAACTCCCGTCGTAAGTCCACCGCCTCCAAGATAACACTCAGCACTCGCTCTCACTCGAGCACCTTCAAGCAGAGGGAACATTGTCGTTGCCACAAGTCAACCACACCCCATCTATTCCAAATACATCTGCCCAGCGATTATCGCTGGACAGCTGGACAGAGGCGGCGCTGAGCCTGCGTCTCGAGTCGTATCCTACTATCCTACTGGGCAACAGGCACCCGGCAGGCCACAACAGGGCAGGAGAGTGAGGGAGAACTGCTGGGGCGATACACTCCGGCAGTTCGTGGTGGTAAGAAGAAGAAAAGAGACGGACTTCAAACTTTGACCATGTGACACTAATTAATAGATCGATCCGAGATAATCGGAGATTTCATCAGATTATCTCGGTCCCGAGATAATCAACTCCCATATCGGTCTTCAAGCTCATCCATTTCCTCAACGGTCTCGTAGCTCAGCGGTTAGAGCGTTGGATATCATTATCTCTAACTCGGGAATGTTATTCCGAAGACCAGGGTTCGACTCCCTCCGAGACCGTGATATACACCCTCATTTTCATTCTTTTTTTTCAGATTATCTCGGTCCCGAGATAATCAACTCCCATATCGGTCTTCAAGCTCATCCATTTCCTCAACGGTCTCGTAGCTCAGCGGTTAGAGCATCGGATTATCATTTGCCTCCAATAAGGGAATGTTTATTCCGAAAACCAGGGTTCGACTCCCTGCGAGGTGATATACGCATTCATTTCGATCTTTTTATTATTATTATTATTATTATTTTTTGCAGCATCAATAAATCCCGTGATCGTCCCTCAAGTTCTTTCAAGTCCACCACCTGCTTGGTACCTGCTTGGTGCGCTTGCGCCTTGTAGGATTCTCTTGTCTTCCACCCGCTCTGGAACTCCCACCACTATTTGCTTGGTGCGCTGTCGCCTTGTAGACACGCTGGTTTTCTTCCAATCACCCGCCAAACTTCAATCCACGTATTGCGTGGTGCACTTGCGCCTTGTAGGACCCTCTGGTCTTCCACCCACTCTGGAACTCCCACCGCCATTTGCTTGGTGCGCTGTCGCCTTGTAGATGCGCTGGTTTTCTTCCAATCACCCCACGTACTGCGTGGTGCGCCGTCGCCTCGTAGAATTCAATCCTGGCTCTCATGAATCCCACCCTTCCTGTAAGACTTGGCTCTCCATCCACCCAACGCCACCTAATATTTTTTTCTCAGTTATTCGATGGGGAACCTATCCTCGGCCATGCTCGCATAGGAGATGTTATCTACAGCGTATACAACGGGAAGCCCGACTTTCTCCAGAAAATGCCGACCCGTGAAGATGCTCCCCCACCTCATCACTCGTCCATTCACGGAAATTTCACGTCTCCGACCTATGCTTCGCCTGCCACCCCATATATCATGTTTATACCCAGCGTACATCCATGGTATGGGCCGCTACTCAATCGGCTCAACTACAAACCATCTGGACTTCCTATAATCCAATTCGGAAATGGACGGTGGGGTCTGGCGAGCTCCTTAGCGGATGAATGGTGGACACTCGAAATAAACCTTCGCCGGGTATTATACGCCATGATGGATATTGCTAAACAACGCACAAAGGGAATGGTACCATTTGGCTGGCCGAGCCGGTGGGGTTACCTCGGCAAGTTTCGCACTGAACAGAGTGCTCGAACCGCCATCTTCCGTGCCATCCGCGGATTCCTGCCTCTCATCGGCAGTGTTTCTATGTACATCTGGTACATGGAGCTGCGGGGCTATCTGAGGGATTCAGCCGGGGAAGTCCTTGCGGTTCATGACCTTCCAGATTGGAGAGAGGCTGTGTGTGTTGCTGCTGGCGTGCATCGCTAGTGGCTGAACGATCTACATGAGTCGGCCGCCGGGGACTTTTCTGTTCCTCGAATTGGAGGAATACTAGATTTCAGTGTCCCTCGTGGTTCCTTCCCTGAACTTGTCGACATGCCCCGCGATTTTGACTGGATCATCCCCGCAATCATTTCTACGCGCCTCCCTATGCCCTTGTACATTACGTGGGGCTCAATCAGCGAGTATCCCCGTGTTTTCGTTCCTTTTGGCTTGAGGTCGATGAAGTTCGTCCCTGATGCCGCGGAGATATCTTATTTGCGCGACTTGCCAGGCCAAGTGGCATTCAGTCGCTGGAGGTCTGCTCAACCTGAGGGCAAGAACATGCAGCTTACCTCCTGCCGCGAAACTCATCCATACGTTGCTCCACCACCGGACGCAGCTCCACCAATGGATGCAGCTCCCTCGCCATCCTCGATCTCCCCATCTCCTCCCCTCGCGCCATTTCCCCCTGTCGAGCGCTATAGTGGACAGCGCGAAGGGGAAAATATCGATGCCTTTTTCCTTCGCCGACAGCAAAAAAACGCCCAGACGGCCGCGTCCGAAACGCTGGACAACAAGCGCCGTCGAGAGCAGAGGGAAGCCAATGCGCAGAAGGGACAGGTTCCGGGACGTAAGGGAGCAAGAGTTTTGTATGGGAGAAAGAAAATGGACAATACATTCGTCGAGCGGCTGGCCGAAACAAATACGAGGATGTTTGGGAAGAATACGGCCCTGAACAGCGTCGATACGACTCATACTACGATGAATGGGACGTATGTGAACAGTTTGGGCCCGCCGCTGAGCCAGAAGAGGATTGGAACGATATTGGTGGCTACGATGGCCAGGAAGATGACGACGTTCCATCTGAAATGCTCACCGAAGCTGCTGTTTTACAGCCATCTGGGTCACACACCTCGGAGGCAGACCTAGATCGAATCCATCCCATCGCAACCGAGTCTGAGTCCACGGAAATTGGCTCGAGCACAGCGCTGATTGCCCCGACTTTCAAGGAAATGGTTCGTCTACGTTTCGGGTGTACAGTAACTCAAGAGAAGGTTACCACCTCCCTCGAACTCCCTGAGGCTTTACTCGCCAAGAAGTTTCTTGGCGATACCGCGATTCATATCTCGGATGAAAACCAACTGGATCATTTTCGCCTTTTCCTCGCTCATTGTAAGAAAGCAAAATCACCGCACGATATCCCTCGTTATTTGCTGGATTTCCATCAAAAAGAGTCAGAGCTGTATTCCGACTGGGCGGTCAGCGTCCGCAGAGAGGTCCTCAATAATCAATTGTGTTATGTGATCTCGGAGACGGAGCAGAATCACCACAGCCTGCACATTTTGGTCCAGAGCGCGACCACTGCACTGGAAATAGCAAGACAGGGATGGGGCCCGAGCCTACGCGACGTTGTAACGAGCCTTTTGGCTCGCGGGATAACCTTCCTCGCTTGTTGTCGTTCCACAAGCACGTCGTCTGCTCGCACTGGCATCCGCAGACGAGGTTACTCCGGGTTGGGATATCGACCACTAAACTACAAACCCGATATGAGAGACTACCGCTCATACGTCGCTGTCCGCAGTAGATTCTTGCTTAGTGCCCGTGGCCGCGCGGCTTTGCTATACGGCGGTATCATTGGCCGTCTTGCGAGGTCTGAAGTTTCATCGGAGGAAGTTCTCCGCGGACCCAGTGACGATGTTCTCATCGACGGCATTTGTCTATGGGATGGTCATTCTACGGCTGCTTATTGGGATGATCGTCTTACCGGTGAAGAAGTCGACTTGATTTGTGGTGTTTATCATGTAGCAACGGGTAAATATTATTTTCCTTTCGCACCTATCAAATCTGATCACACTTTTCAGGTCAATATGACGGTAACCTCCAAAATGGCGAACAAACGGCTACCTTGTCCTGGTGGCCCAGACCTCATTCATTTGCCGCATCAGGAATCAATTTTGGCTGGTGGACACCAATGTGGGAAACTTGGTACCAGAAACGGCTCCGACAACTTGAAAATGGTCCGGGGACTCTCGCCACGCACACCCAATGGAAACATAACCTGAAACTGGAACGCAGAGCGCCGCCGTATACTGAAGCCATTGAAAAATGTGCTGCAGATATTCTTGCTACTTTACGGCCTTGAGCGCAATTTTCTTGGAAGTATATCTTGTATAACTATTGCAATCTAACACGATTTTTATCTCCTCTATTCTGCGAAAATTGTGTGTGATTTCACGGTAAAGTACATTTTTTGTCCAGCGAACTAGATTCTCGACTACAAATGGCCTACTCCCCGCGCTTCTTCATCTCTTCCGCCAAAATGACGACTTCATTCTTCGCCTCAGCCCATCCCCCAATGACTTCAACGTCAAATTTCTCCCGGTGTCGAATGAAGCAAGACCTGCATGAATATGGATGAATCCATGCGTTCTTCGCCTTGAATTTACGGTGTACAAGGCCCTCTGAATTCCTGAGTCAAGTTTTGGGCAACGATAATGAATACGCACCCAATTTTGTCGCATGTTCGGTGGGTACTTCCCACAACAATGTTATCTCGTCCTTGTGGCACTGATTTTGCCATTCTCTAGTGCGACGCGGGGGCTCGATGCTCCTCCCGGCCTTCAAAACCACCGTCCCGTCGGGTTGCTTCACCCTCAGCCCGTATATCTTTCCTGGACGATCGCTTGGGGAGGGGGGCTTCGATAATGCGGCATCAACGTCTGCCAGGGAATAAGTAGGCATCTGGATGACTTATACCTTCCTTGTAAGTGTTGCTTTGGCGTCTGTGATGACCACTCACCTGTGGTACTAGTGGAAGAATGTTGTGGATAATCTGGCTTGAAGCAGTGTACAGAGGAGCAAACTTGAGTACGCAAGGACAGACAAACAAGGTCATTCACAACACTCACACCGTCAGCAACAACAAACGCACATCCGAGGACGTTGAAGACCGGGACCGAGACGCCGACGAAGGCGAGGCCGAAGAGACGTGCGCGTGCAAAAGAATGGAGGAAACCCGTGGAAGAGAACGACGTCTGTAGGCGCCTATCGCGACGACGCGGTGCGGTGCAATCTCCTCGCGCCTAAAGCGCTGACCCCTTCCCAGCCATGTCCCAACAATACCATGAGATCGAGACATCGGATATCCCTTCATGAAAGACGATGTCAACTCTGGGATATACCCGTACAACGCGTACAAGCACCCATTTACTCATCTCAAACGACCCGCCGAAGTCGACCCCAAACTCTTCGCCACCCGTCTTCAACGCTTGATAATCCCCACCGTCATGCCCACAGGACTGCTCGTCAAATTATCGAAGAGCGGGATCGTTTTATTGAGGCGCGTATGCAGCAATGCATTCGAGAGCTCGAAGCCCTTCCGTCGACCATCGGTGACGGTGGATTTGATACCGGTCTCAACCCACAAGACATTATTAAGGGCGACAAGGAGAATTCTACTGACACCAAACCCGATCCCGCCTCCCTCCCCACTCTTATCAGCAATACCTCGCACGGAAAGATTCGTGCTCTCATTGAGCTCAAATCCCTCCGCCTCCTCGACAAGCAACGCCTCCTCCGCTCTCAAGTGGCTGAAACCCTCACCCACGGCTCCCTCCTTCCCTTGAACCGCCCCGACTTTCGCCGTTTCCGAAAGCCGACAATCCGCGATGCACGCGTTACCGAGCAGCTTGAGCGCAAGCAGCGCAACGTCATTTGCGCCCACGGCCGTGAAGTCGTCGCCGTCAATCACGCTGCCCAAGATCGTATTGTGCGTCTCGGGCGTTCGGTGCTCAACTTCCATCAGTACACCGAGGAGGAGGAGCAGAAGCGAATGGAGCGCATTACGAAGGAGCGTATCAAGGCGCTCAAGGCGGACGATGAAGAGGCTATATGGTGTTCGAGTTCGCGAAGTGGGCGCCAGGTATCAAGGTGGTCGCTTACAGGGGGAACCCGGCGCAGCGAAGAGCTCTTCAGGGCGAGCTGCGCGTCGGCCACTTCCAGGTCTTGCTGACGACTTACGAGTACATCATCAAGGATCGTCCGATCCTCTGTAAGATCAAATGGTTGCATATGATTATCGGTGAGTGATTCTGCCGTTCTACGACAGCTATATGTACTGAAAATGCCGACAGATGAAGGTCACCGTATGAAAAACACTCAAAGCAAACTCACTGTCACTCTCACGACATACTACCACTCCCGATACCGTCTCCTTCTCAGTGGAACGCCTCTCCAGAACAACCTCACAGAATTATGGTCCCTACTCAATTTCGTCCTACCCAAGATCTTCAACTCTGTCAAATCGTTTGACGAGTGGTTCAACACGCCATTCGCCAACTCAGGCACTGGCGACAAGATCGAGCTCGACGAAGAAGAGGCACTTCTCATTATTCGTCGTCTCCACAAGGTTCTTCGGCCATTCTTGCTGCGGTGTCTGAAAAAGGACGTGGAAAGCGAGCTTCCCGACAAGGTCGAGAAGGTCATCAAAGTCCGCATGAGCGCGCTGCAGAGCCAGATGTACAAGCAGATGAAAAAGCATAAGGTGATCGCGGACGGCAACGCCAAGAACGGGTGCGTTGTTTTTCAATCTTCTCTTCTGCTTCTGGTAGACTGACTAGACGTTTTTAATGTAGGAAACCCGGCGGCGTCAAGGGGTTGAGCAACGAACTGATGCAGCTTCGCAAGATCTGTCAGCATCCTTTCCTGTTCGAGAGCGTCGAGGACAAAATGAACCCCGGTGGTCTTGTCGACGATAAACTCGTCCGCAACCCCGGCAAGATCGAGTTGCTCAATCGCATTCTTCCCAAGTTCTTCGCTACTGGTCATCGAGTGCGCAACATTCCGCATTTTATTCTCCTGCTTTCTCACATGTCTATGTGCAGGTTCTAATCTTCTTTCAAATGACCAAAGTCATGGATATCATGGCCGACTTTTTGACCATGATGGGCTGGAAGTTCCTTCGTCTTGATGGAGGCACCAAGACCGAGGAGCGCGCAAACTTTGTGCAGTTGTTCAACGCGAAGGACTCGGAGTACAAAGTCTTCATCTTGTCTACTCGAGCAGGAGGTACGTACAACCAGGAGGGGTCGTGGGTATACATTGATGCGGTGGAGATGGAGAAAGTGCTCGATTCGACCTTCAAGCGTCTCACTGTCGGGTCTGGGCTTCCTGGTGCGCAGGGGGGTGCCGCGGGTGGATCGTCGGGCTCGTACGAGTCGGCGCTGACGCCGATGGACGAGGACGACCGCCCGCCTCCGCCGTCTAGAAACCGCAGCTCGACACGGCGACAGGTAATCAGCGACGAGGAGTATTTGACGCCGAGCGACGATGATTGATTATGGATTCTGAACTCCCTGGTTTATAGTGTGTTATATCTGTATTTGAATCAGAGTAGACATCTTGCCTCTGCTGAGTACATCTATACGTTTTACTTTTCAATACTGTTGTCGATACTTATGAAATGTAATTTTCTACTAGTCTTCGTTGTACATCTGTTGATCTCAGTGGCCATGCATCAAAAAAAAAAACGGGACTTCAACTCGCTTCTCATTTGCGTATGCGTATGAAGAATGGAACTTATTTAATATTCATGCTCAGATACATTCAAAATTTGTTTATTTTGCAATTGCAGACATTGTTAGAACAAGTACAAGCAGAAAGCTATACACGAGTGATGTTAAAGAGCGCCGGTTTGGGTTTGGAAGGACGAACTCGCGAGAGAAGCATCTTCGCGAGGTTCATCTGCAGATAGTCAACACCAAAGTCTGAAGAAATCATTAGCACTCACCTTTAGCTATGTGTTCAATTTGCTCAGTCTTTCCATGCTTTGAAATCCTGTGTCGTATCACCCCAACCTGCAACTCCGCATCGACAAGGTTATTTGCCGCCTCTTCATTCAGGCGAGAATAATATTGGACACGGCTCTGGGCTTCATCCTCGCGAACCTTGGCGAGCTCGATTTCTGCTTGGCGGCTGGCGACGGCGGCACGCGCCTCGGCCAAAAGAGTGCGGACAAGGCGCATCTCCGCTTCTTGGAGTTGCATATTTTTCGGGCAACGTCAAGTTTGTATGCGTCTTCCTCCAGCGCAGCGAGGATAGACAGACCAGACTATGAGAAACCAATGAGCTGGCGAAGCGATACCAGAGAGATGTCGAACCAAACCCAGGGTGCACGGTAAGTTTCGGGTACAACCTTGCCTAGTAGATCCCGCGTGAATAGACCCAGAGAAAATTTCGGTGGCGTAGTCAGACATGGATTATTGTGAGCCGCGTGTTAGAGCTGGGCTAGGGCGAAGGTTGGTGAGATGTGGTGGGAAGACTCAAGAACGGGATCACGCGCTCACGTGTTAACATTTATCTTCTCCACCACCACCACCACGAACTGCCGGAGCGTATCGCCCCAGCAGTTCTCTCCCACTCTCCTGCCCTCTGTCGTGGCCTGCCGGGTGCTTGTGACGACTCATCGAATGCTTAGTGCTTGTCGCTTTGTATTTGAACACTTCCCTGATTTGACGAATGCTTAGTGCTTTGTCGCTTCGTATTCGATTGCGCTCCTTCAATCGCATCTCAGTGCTCATCTCCTTCAAAACCCGCGTTCACTATGGTTCATTCCGCAACGACGAAAAAGCGGTGCCCATTGTGCGACAAGCGTTGCAAAAACTCCACCGCCCTCCTCCAGCATATGAACCAACCCAACGGTCAATGCAACCCCTCCCTGCACCCATCAATTGTACGTGCGGCCAAACAGTACCGTAGGCGAAAAGTTCTCGAGGAGGACAACGGACCCAGACGTGACGACGATGCGATGGATGTTGACGACTACGGAGAGGTTCCTTTTCTTCAAAGTCAGAACGATGACGCACCCATGGAGGATGCTACCGTACCTGATAAGGGCCCCGTTAAAGATTACTATCCCGGCGCCGCTGGAACATATGGCCGAGGAGATACCTTTATGGATGGCTTCCACAAAGACGAATATGCATCGGAACGTAAAACGAATCTTTACTATCCCTTTGCCTCAGCCGAGGAATGGGAGCTCGCTGCGTTTATCACCAAGTGCAATATGACAATTGCCGATACGAACGAATTTTTGAAGCTCCGTCTGGTATGAATTTCCTTATTTTGATGTAAAGCAGTTCTAATTCTTAATGCAGACAGCCCGTATGAACTTGTCTTTTAAGACTGCGAATGATTTGCGCAGTCGGATAGAGAGCTTGCCCAAGGGCCCGGTCTGGAAGGCTACACCCTGGAAATCCAATTACCCGACCAAACGACCCCTCACCTTGTATTATCGAGATCCACTTGAATGCTTGCAAAGCTTGCTTGGAAATCCACTAGTCCAGGACTTCATCCAATACACGCCTTTCCGACTATGGAAAAGTGCTGAAAAGCTTATGAGAGTTTACACCGAGTGGCTCTCAGGTGACGTGGCCTGGAGAATGCAGGCAAGTTATCTTGTCCCGATTATATCTAAACACGATTTTCATATCTGATTCAGGACTCTTTGCCGGAAGGTGCAACTCTCCTTGGAACCATTCTTTCCTCGGATAAGACTCAACTTTCGACCATGACGGGGAATCGCCAAGCTCATCCTCTCCTCATCAGTCTGGCGGATATAGATATGGATTTCAGGATGAAGGCGTCCCATCATGCTTTCCTACTTCTTGCGCTATGCCCAATCCCAAAATTTATCGAGAAGGATCCTGAGATCAGGGGTGTGCTCGAGAGCCGAATATTCCATGCAGTGTTGGACTTCGTCCTTCGGCCACTTAAACTGCGCACGAGTTGGGGTGATGATGAATGACCCATTGGTTGGAGGAGGTTCTGCTTTACCCTCTCGCGGCGCACATTGTCGACACTCCGGAATCTGCAATGATTGCTGGCGTTGCAGGGAAAACGTCTTCGTAACAACTGCTTCTTATAAAAACTTCGGAGATGCATATCGGCATCCATCTCGAACGCGTGACCATACAATTAAACAGCTTCGCGGCTGGAAAAAACGACGCATCCCTGGAACCTGCGACCGTACATCAAGAAGCCAAGCAGCTCCGCCTCACGGGGTTCACCGCCTTTTTGGCAAGACTGGCCGTTGGCAGAGCCATCGGAGTTCCTGACACCGGAGATCTAATCACTGCTGAATGTTTACGACCATGTTGTCAAATGGTGTATCGGGCCTTGGTGCGGCCGAAATCGATTTCCGCTTTTCGGTGTTGTGGCCGCATACTGGCATGCGGCACTTCAAAGAAGGCATCTCGAAGTCAAGCAGGCCACCGGAAGAGAACCGCGACATAATGCGTTACATTCTTCCTGTAATCGCGGACGCCACCGGCGTCTCGAAGGGATTCCTGAAATCCATTGCAGCATTGATACATTTTTTTACCATGGCCAAGCCCCAGCTATTGACGAAGATGTCTTGGACAAGATGCGAGCGCCCTCGCATGTTTCACGCTGAGAAACATGCTATCTTGAAAGCCGGTGTTCGAAAAGGGAGAAAGGGCCATCAACAATTGGCCATACCGAGCTCGAGTTCCTCCAATCGGTAATTCCAGCGATCGAGCTAATGGAGTTCCTCTTCAATGGATGCCGATGTTACCGAGCACGCCCATATCCAGAGGTGAAGGAGCCCGCCTCGAATTCCAACAATCAGGGCTACGAAGCCCAGATTGCCGGAACTTGGATCGCAGGACAAGTGCCACTATTTCGGCCTCGCAACTGCGATGGACAGCTCAGGGTCGATTAGGTGTCTGCGTAGAAGGAATGACACTGATGCCGATCCTGTCTTGGATGACAATACCCCCCTGCTACTGAATCGCTCATCGGATATTTTGGAAAAATTGGGCCAATTGCACATCTATCCTCTGCACGAACACAGTCGATTACTTTGCCGAAGCGTTTCGTTCTGGAGGGCAACCATCCCAATGCACCGACTCCGTTTCGAACTTTACCTCCGCAGATACCAGCACGGTTTCCACCTGAACCGAGATCATGTTGTCATCGCCTCAGCATAGAGGACGCGCGACCAAGTTTGACCTTCCGGATCTCCGTGATGCGATCCTTTCGTTCATACAGCGGCCGCATGACAGTCTTGTGATAGGCGGGAGGCCAAATGTCGAAGATGACTATAGGTTATCGTACCTTCAAGTCTGGCATAACTTTCGGATTCAGACCCGGTCGTATATGATCCAAAACGTATCCTCGCGCGGAGACGGTCAATGCTGAACCCCCAGCAAGACTGCAGTTTGGTCGTGGAGATCCAGTGATCGTGAACGCAGACGCAGACTTCCATTGGCCGAAAGTGGTCTCGCAGTATGTATTGTGCTCAAAGGTTGCTCACTAGCTTGCCTTAATTTCCTTATTAGCCACGCGTCTGCCAGTTGAAAATGATCTTTCACGTGTACGGGCAAAGTTTTGTACCACCAGCAGAACGATCAGTTCCTCGCGTATGTACGCGATTCGACGTCGTGCATCAGACGGATCCCGATTCCGAGTCAGGGGTCTTTTCCGCGACCAGCCACCACATGTACCACATGAAGCGGGCTCGGAGGACAAATGCTCACCTATGGTTGTCGTCCCGCTGGAGCGACTGCGAGCAATTGTTATTTGGTGCCTCGGTCAGGAAAAAAGCGAACAAAAAATTGACTTATCAGACCATCCAACTACTGCGACGACTTTCATTAAATCATTTTATACTAAAAGCTCTCTGGGCGTTGACCCATAATGATTGTATATTTACGCATGTACAGCCTGCCAATAGAATCAGAGTTTCGGCGACTCATCCGAGTTGAATTTTAGTTCAATTCTTTTGAAAGTATCGTGGTCAGCTACTCAAAATGCGCACCATTCGCGACCGCCTAAATAAGTAAGAACTGGGACCTGTATATAGGACAGAGCTACATATCACTATATCTTACCCAGTCGACACTACATAGTACTACATAAAAGCCCTGGCACTACATAGTCCTATATACTACTACATATAAAGCCCCGGCACTACATAGCACTACATAGCACTATATAGAACCAGGCCGTACTACACGCACTACAAACAACTACAAGAAAAATCAGGATTTGCTGATGAAGGGAATCCGCACGCTCGTGCTGCTCCACGGCTTGCACGACGTGCGCATCTGGCGGACCAAGCAGCTAACCTTGGCGCGCTCAACGCGCTTGAGGCTGTGGGCGCGAGCGGCGCGCGGTACTGGATAGCCACGCACGACGAGGTCAAGCGGGGCGGTGGCTTCATTGCGCTGTTGCTAGATACACGGTTGCGGACGCCGTGGCGCACGAGACGAGGACCCAAGGAGAGAAGGTGCCCGGCGACTATGAATTTGTCGAGCTCGGTTCTGGGCATGGGTTGGCGCTGTTGTAGGTTCATTATTATTCAATGCAGCACTGCTTCTCTCCTCTATCGACCAAGACGTTTTTAATTCTGTCGACCAAGGTCAGCTGGCTTGAAATTTCCTGGCTCTGACCAGGTTGCATCGCACGGTCAGTATTTCTAATCGCCGATATTCTTCTCATGCCAGTTCCACAATAGCACGCCACTTCCGACAATAGTCTAGGCTAGCAATGCATCCCGGCATTCACGAAAAGTTTTAATGCTATTTCCGATCAACGTGTCTTGTGGTATTGCCGTGGTTGAAACTTACGAAGACCCCAAGATGTTGAGCTTCTCTGGTTGCCATACAACGTTCACGAGCACATGGCATCGCTGTCTTTCGAATCGTGGCGCGGTTCTCTTCATTGAGATCGGCCCATTTAATCCCGAGAGTATATATCAGCAGGCGATCTGTGAATTCTCTTCAGCCTTGTCCCTTTGCAATGTTGGCGCGAGCTCTAGTAACTCTGGCATATCTCGTTCCATGCTTCTGCAAGATTTACGACGATGTCGCACATCTCCCAGGTCTCTCGTATGACTTTGTCATTTTGGGAGGCACGAAAATTTCTCCTGTTCGTTGTGCGGCCGGAATAACTTGCCCAAGGTGGAACCGCCGGGAACGTGGTCGCAAATCGATTGACCGAGAATCCCGCCTGGTCCGTTCTTGTTTTGGAGGCGGGTGTTTCGTGAGTCGCTACTTGTTGGTTTCGCCCTCATACATAGTTGTCGACGTATTTCATAGGAATGAAGGTGTCATCGACTCGATCGTTCCAGCCCTTCTCGGAAATCTTGTCAGCGAGCCCAACATCTACGAATGGAGTATGTTAATTCGTCCTTCAAAACCTCGCGGACTCACAAACAATATAGACTACAGTTCCGCAGCCTGGTTTGAATGGTCGTAATATAGGAAACCCCAGAGGTCGGTCGATTCCTCATAGCTATTCATGAACCTGAGATTTCTTTGAAGCACATATCCTTAGAGGATGCAGCGCACACAGTACGGTATTTTCCTGTTTCCGACACTTGTGTTGCTGAAGTTTTTTTTCAGATGGGATGGCTTATACCCGCGGGTCAGAAGATGACTACAACCGTTTTGCGGCGGTAACTGGCGATCCGGGGTGGTCCTGGGATAGTTTGCTACCGTATTTCTTCAAGGTTCGGACACGGACATTTATTATCCGACATCGCTTCTACATTTGTCAGCGTGTCCTTCAAGAATGAAAAATGGACTCCGCCCGTGGAGAACCACGACACACGGGGCCAGTTCGACCCGTCTGTGCATAGCACCACGGGGATTAATTCTGTCAGCCTGGCTGGCTTTCCCTGGCCGATTTTTTCGCAACATGTGCTTGAGGCTACCAAAGAGCTCCAAGGCGAGTGGGCATTCAATTTGGATATGAATTCCGGTAAGCCGTTAGGCCTTAGTACGTGCAATAATTTAACACACTCGGTGTGAGTAAACAACTAACTAGCAAGATAGGTTGGTCGCAATCTACCATCGGAGGCGGAGAACGAAGCAGCTCCGCGACTTCATATTTTGGGCCACAGTTTATACACCGCCAAAATCTGCACGCACAAGTGTCCAAGCTTGTGGACCCAGGCAGAGTTGTGGGAAGTTGACTTTTGGCGGTGTACAATTCGCCCAAGGTATGTAGTTGACTGGACAAAAAAAAACCCTTTAACATTAAACCGTCATTCAGGAGGAATTCTGTTCACAGCGAAAGCTGCAAAGGAAATTATCCTCTCCGCCGGTTCCGTTGGTACCCCAAATATTCTTTTGCACAGTGGAATAGGCGATCAAGCAACTTTTACTGATCTTAGCATCCCCACACTCCTTGATCTCCCGAGTGTTGGGCGCAACGCCTCTGATCAACCGTTATTCGGCGCTGGTTGGTTTGTGAACTCGAACCAAACGCGAGATTCAATAATCCACAACGCTACGCGCTTCAATGAGGCATTTGCTCAATGGAATCGGTCGCATACTGGTCCGCTTTCGGCACTAGGAACCACACACATTGGATGGCTTCGCCTGAGCCCGAAACACTCGCTTTAAATAATTTTGCCGATCCGTCAGCTGGCCCTGATTCTCCTATATCGAGGTGGCGTGGGCTGTGAGTACCTCAAATTGCCTTGTCCAACTAATAATTATTGGTCTCGGTGCGAAAATTTCTAGTCAGACAGCGCTATTGTCCCGGCAAATAACTATTCCATGGGGGCTGCGATGGTCGTACTCAATCCAGTCAGCCGTGAGCACTCAACCCAATACGTCGCCTTATTTACTTCCCATTCCCTTTGAAACAGGTGGTTCGGTCACAATCAACAGCAGCAACCCATTTGATTCCCCCATAATTGACGTTGGGTTTTTCCAGAATGATGTCGACATCTTCACCGCGCGCCAAGCCGTACAGAAAGTGCTACAATTTGTCAAGGCTCCCACATGGCGCGACTATATCACCGCACCAATCGTGGACCTGGAAAACATGTCTCAGGATGCACTCGACGAGTATATTCGCAACACCGCGCAGTCTGCATCCCACTTGGTCGGTACTGCTGCGATGTCCGCAAAGAACGCGCGGTATGGGGTCGTTGATCCTGATCTGCGGGTAAAGGGCGCTGTTGGATTACGCATTATCGACGCCTCGGTCTTTGTGAGTGGGAGGTATTCTGCGGGTGGATGTAGCCTGGTCTAACATCTACACCCAGCCATTTGTGCCCAGTGCTCATACTCAAGCTGCAACGTATGTCATCGCGGAAAGAGGGGCAGACCTAGTTAAAGCAGCATGGAAGTGATTCCAGTCTTTCTGACTACGTTGAAACACTTGTGCGATAAATTGAGGCTAGTCGCGAATCGCCTGTTCATATCATCTGGTCGCGTTGCGTTCAAGTGTAACATTATTATTAGCGCATGATTGAGGTAATTGACAATTGCAAAACCGCTATCATAGGAGTGTGTATACAATAACTGTAACATTGTTAGTACAAGCTTTCATTTTCTCTGATCTATCCGAGGCCTGACTAAGACACTGCGAGTCGTCGTTCGGAGCAAGGACAGGTTTGTTTTCTCGGGAACGCTTAGGTTTGGACTTGGTTTGATTAGAATTCACTTCTGAAAATGTCAGACCAGAAACAAAGTACAGTACATGTCAGTCGCAGGAATGTGTCGGGCAGCCTCTGTGGCCTACTACGGCTTATTCGTATCGACTTAGGCGGAAGAAGGAAGTAAGAATTCCAAGACAGACTGTATACAGCCGGGATCAGATATAGCAGCATAGCAGGAATGGAATCCGACCTTCTCCG